>JZSA01000356.1:0-90444 GCA_000956155.1 Cotesia vestalis | reverse complement strand
AGCAAAACTGGCGGGGCGGCAGGAGGCTCAACTATGGTTAATAGTTGAGCAGGTTTACGCCAGGAAAAAACTCAGACCGTGCGCTTCGCTTTTTGCTTGTAACGGTCGAATATCACGGCTGCCAGCAGGATCAGGCCACGCACCACATACTGCGAGAACGGTGAAATATTCAACAGGTTCATGGCGTTCTCCACCGTCCCCAAAATCAATATCCCCGCCACCACATATGAGATTTTTCCGATGCCTCCTTTCAGCGAAACCCCGCCCAACACGCAGGCTGAGATGACAATCAGCTCATAACCGATGGAGGTCATTGGCTGGCCGCTGGTCATACGCGAGGCCAGAATAATCCCCGCCGCCGCCGAGACCAGCCCCGAGAGCACAAAGATGATGATTTTGGTGCGCACCACAGGCACGCCCGCCAGACGCGCCGCCTCTTCGTTACCGCCAATCGCCAGGGTATTGCGGCCAAAGGTGGTGCGGTTCAGCAGGAAACCAAACAGGATCAGGCAGGCAACGGTCAGCCAGATGGGCGCAGGCAGGCCCAGCCAGTTGGCATAGCCCAGGGTGAAGAAACGCTCGTCTTCAATCCCGACGGCTTTACCGTCAGAGATAATGTAGGCCAGGCCGCGAACGATCTGCATGGTGGCAAGGGTGGTGATCAGCGCGTTGATCTTCAGCCGGGCGATAACAAACCCGTTCACCAGACCGCTCAACACGCCCAGCATCAGCCCTGCCAGCACGCCGATCCACAGGCTTTCGGTCAGGTTGATCACCACCGCGGCGGTCACCCCCGCACAGGCAATGACCGAGGCCACAGACAGGTCAAAATCGCCGGAGGCCAGACAAAACAGCATCCCGCAGGCCACCATACCGGACATTGAGATAGCCAGCCCGAGTCCTTTCATATTGATGAAAGTAGCGAAGTTTGGAACGAATATGGCGCAGGCGAGGAACAGCACGGCAAAGACCACCAGCATGCCGTACTGATCCCAGATGCGCCCAAAACTGAATGCCGTCTTCGGCGCTCCGGATGTAGTAACAGAGGACATCATTGACTCCTTACTCAGGCGACAGCCTGGCTAACTTTAGGCATGGCGAGACTCAACGCCAGTTGTTCGTTCGCCTGTTCATGCAGCAATTCACCGGCAATTTCCCCTTCACGCATCACAACGATGCGATCGGCAACGCCGAGGACCTCTGGCAGATCGCTTGAGGCGAACAGCACCGCCACGCCCCGTTTTGCCAGCTCATAAATGACGTTATAGATTTCGTGCTTCGCCCCCACGTCGATGCCGCGCGTCGGCTCGTCAAGCATAATCACCTTCATGTCTTCCGACAGCCAGCGGCCCAGGATCGCCTTCTGCTGGTTTCCGCCTGAAAGGTTCATGATCAGCTGTTCGGCACCCGGCGTTTTGATATTCAGCGAACGGATGTGGTGTTCGGCGTTGCTCGACTCCCAGCCGTCGTTGATCAGGCATCCGGCGCGGATAAACTTGCGGCGAGCAGAGATATTGATGTTGTCGCGAACCGAGTGCACCGGAATAATCCCTTCTGCCTTGCGATCTTCCGGGCAGAGCATGATGCCTGCGGTGATGGCGTGGGCAGGCTTCTGAATATCGACTTTTTTCCCGTCGACCAGAATCTGCCCCTGGGTAATGCGCGTACCGCCAAACAGCCCTTTCAGCAGCTCGCTGCGCCCTGCCCCCACCAGGCCAAACAGCCCGACAATTTCACCGCTGCGCACCGAAAGCGAAATGGGCGTGCGCACGCCGGGCGCTTTCACCGTGTCCAGACGCAGGCGTTCCGGCCCGTACTCGCGCGGTTTCCAGTGGTAGATATCACCGAGATCGCGCCCGACCATCGCCTGTACCAGCTGGTCATGGTTGACCTGCTGCATATCGGTGAAGGTGCGCACGTAGCGGCCATCTTTGAATACCGTGATGGCGTCGCTTAAGGCGAAAATCTCCTCCATGCGGTGAGATACATACAAAATGATGCGGCCTTCTTTACGCAGCTCGCGGATCACCCGGAAAAGATTGTCGATTTCCCGCGCGGATAACGAACTGGTTGGCTCGTCAAAGGCGATGATTTTGGCGTTACGCGCCAGCGCTTTGGCGATTTCCACCATTTGCCACTGGCCGATGGAGAGATACTTCAGGGGCGTTTGCGGATCGACGTCCAGCCCGAGGTGTTTTAACTGCAGGCCCGCTTCATAGTTCAGCAGCGAGCGATTGACCACGCCGCTTTTATGCGGCAGCTGGCCTAAATAAATGTTTTCCGCCACGGTCATCTCAGGAATAAGGTGCAGCTCCTGATAGATGATGGCAACGCCCGCGTTGAGCGCCGCCGTGGTGTCGGCAAAGGCGACCTCTTCGCCGCGAATAGCCAGCGTGCCGGTGGTGGGCGTGTAGTTACCGCTGAGAATTTTGAGCAGCGTGGATTTTCCCGCGCCGTTCTCCCCCATCAGGGCGTGAACCTGGCCGGGATAGCAGTCGAAGCTGATATCGGTCAGCGCGTTTACACCGGGGAAGGTTTTACCGATGCCGCGAAAAGAGAGATACGGTAAGGACTGTTGCATAACGACTCCGTGATACCTGTTGTGTGTACGTCAGGCCCCTTACGGAAAATAAGGGGCACAATCACAGCCTGTTATTTACCGCCCAGTCCTTTTTTCGCCAGCTCCTCTTTGAAGTTATCGCGGGTGATCAGCACCACGTCGGTCACTTCGGTGAATTTCGGCGGTTCTGCCCCTTTAGTCACCCAGTTGTAGAGCATCTCGCTGGATTTGTAGCCGTGTACGTCCGGGCTTGGCAGCAGAGAACCGTAGAAGCCCGTCGCCTGCGCTTTCGACAGCTCGCTGACGGCATCGACACCGTTGATACCAATGCCGATCACGTCAGGTGCTTTAAAGCCCTGGCCTTCGGTTGCACGCACGCCGCCCAACACGGTGTTGTCGTTCATGCCGACCACCAGCCAGTGTTTAACCTCCGGATGCTGCACCAGCATTGAGTTCGCCGCATCGAATGCGCCCGGGATATCGTTAGATTTGGTGGGCACTTTGTAGATCTGTTTTTCCGGGAAGCCGGCGGCTTTCAGGGCATCCATAGAGCCGGTAGTACGACGACGCGCGGTATCCAGTTCGTCGGCGGTAATGGCCATTACGCCGGTCTCTTTAACGTCCCAGCCGCGTTTTTGCATCTCTTTATATAATTCCTGGCCCTGGCGCTCGCCGATTTTAGTCGCGGCCATCATCACCAGCGGGACAGTATCCATCGGTTTGCCTTTGGCATTGACGAACTGGTCATCAACCGCAATCACCTTCATGCCGTACCCGCGCGCCTTGGCGACAATCGCGGACCCAAGCTTAGGATCGGGCGTACAGATAACGAACCCTTTCGCGCCGCTGGCCGCCAGGCTGTCGATGGCGTTCAGCGTTTTTTCACCGTCCGGCACGGCGATTTTGATCACCTCAAAGCCTAAATCTTTCCCGGCTTTATCGGCGAATTTCCACTCGGTCTGGAACCAGGGTTCTTCAGGTTGTTTAACCAGAAAACCGAGTTTTACATTTTCTGCCATAGCGGATTGTGACATAACGGCAGCCAGGCCGATGGCCGCCAGCGCTTTAGTAAATTTGTGCATGGTAAACTCCAGCTTTAATATTCTTCTCTGTAGGGATTAACAGCGTGCTTTTTATTTAATCGGACATAAAACAAGACATTAGCGCTTACCTCGTCATAAGCGGTCGTGCTGCAGATAGTTTTAGCGGGAAATTAATCATCCATAAGAGAGCAATATCACACCGCAGAATTACAGTAATTGCGTACATAAATTCAGCGAAAAAAGACATAAAAACGGCAGGAATTGTCTGACAAATCGGAAGGGGTTAAGCAGAATAATCCATAAGACCAGCTCAGAAGTCCCTGTAGGCCGGATGCCCTTAGCATCCGGCACGGACATTACCAGGTGTAGTAGATGTGTTCAGCGTGATCGCGAACGGGCGCCTCGTCGCCCAGCAGGCGAGCAGACAGCGCTAGCGCAAAGTCGAACGCATGGCCCAGACCTTTGCCGCTCAGCAGATTTTTATCTTCCACCACCGGCGCATCAACGTATTCACCGTCTTCAACCGATTGCCATAAATCGCCGGAGCAGACGTAGCGGCGGCCCTTCAGCAGCCCGTTGCCGCCCAGCACGCGCGCGGCTGCCGAACAGAGAGGGCAAATCCACTTTCCACACTCATCGTGCAGGGAAATGAAACGGATAACCTCGCGATCGGCCGCAAGGTTCACGCTGCCCTGCGGCCCGCCGGGGATCACCACGGCGTCATACAGGGTGTCACGCCGCTCAGACAGCGTGCTGTCGGCCACCATGGGAATGTTGTGGTAACTCACGACCGCGCGGGACTCTGCACACGCCAGGGTGTCGACGTCGATTGCCAAACGGCGCAGAATATCAATGGTGATGATGGCTTCCGCTTCTTCAAAACCGGGTGCCAGCAGAACTGCAACTCTTGCCATGTCAAACCTCTGTAGTTTTCACAATTAAAACATTGTTTCACTTTCCCACATCTGGCAAGAACAAACTTCCGCGACGATCACAGTTCAGGTGAACGCGACAAAACTGATCTGACTCAATAAGAACAAGCTCAATATATTCTCAAGAATTAACCTGGATAAGGTTTCAAAAAAAGCGCCCTTTAACCTGAAAAAATTATTAATTAGCACAATCTCCACCATATTTTTTAAAATCCTTATATATCAACTTCTTATTAAATTAAAATTTTCCCGTCACGTTTAAAAATTTGAACTATATTAAATTTGTAATGTTAGGTTAACACCACGTGATTAAGAGTTTTCTTAATCCAGCGACAGGGCTATGCTTTTTATATCGAACACAGGAAGTGAACATTCGGTCAGTACGCGCCACAGCAGAAAACCTGTTTCTGAAAATAAGATCTCTTTGGTCTGTATCACAACCTGCCGGGTCAGGTTAAGCAGCGGACGTTATGTCCCAGCATCAATAAGGATATGAGTATGGCTACCCAAACGATGATTCAAAAACTGAATGCCCAGATGAACCTTGAGTTTTATGCCTCTAATCTGCATCTTCATCTGAGCGAGTGGTGTTCTGAAAAAAGCCTCAATGGTACGGCTACCTTTTTCCGTAGCCAGGCGCAGAATAACGTCACCCATATGATGCGCGTCTTCGACTTTATGAAGGATGTCGGGGCAAATCCCATCGTCACCGCGCGCGCAATGACGGAAGAACACTACGCCTCCCTCGAAGAACTCTTCCAGAAAACGCTGCAGGAATATGAGCAGCGTTGCGACACCTTAAGCAAACTGGCGGAAGAAGCGAAGGCGCAGCAGGACAACACCACGCTGAATTTCCTGCGCGACATGAACAAAGAGCAGCAGCAGGACGGCATGCTGCTGAAGGCGCTGGCGGATGAGATTCGCAACGCCAAACGTGAAGGTCTGTGCCTCGAACAGACCGATCGTCACCTGCTCGACATTGTTACCTGCCAGCAGCACTGAGTCGTCATTGCCTGCCCCCGCAATAGGGGCAGGCTCCCCTCTCACAGCAACTCCCTGCTTTCTTTAAGATTTAACAAATCCGATCCCGCTCCCAATGAATAACCCTTCTTCATGTAATGATTTAGCCAGAGACTTTATCATTGACGAGGGAGCATCATGATCACCATTGAGTTTGTTGTCATTATCCTCTGCCTGCTGGTCGGCACCCGCTTCGGCGGGATGGGGCTTGGGCTGATAAGCGGGATTGGCCTGTTTATTCTCAGTTTCGTGTTTGGGCTTCAGCCCGGCAAACCGCCGGTCGACGTGATGCTGACCATTCTGGCCGTTATCGGCTGCGCCGCCACGCTGCAAACTGCGGGCGGCCTGAACGTGATGATGCAGTTCGCCGAGCGGCTTTTGCGCAAACACCCGCAGCACATTACCCTCCTCGCGCCCTTTACCACCTGGACGCTGACGTTTCTCTGCGGCACCGGGCATGTGGTGTACACCATGTTTCCGATTGTGGCCGATATCGCGCTGAAAAAAGGGATACGGCCAGAGCGCCCGATGGCCGTGGCATCGGTTGCCTCTCAAATGGCAATCACCGCCTCCCCCGTTTCGGTAGCCGTCGTTTCACTGGTGTCGATCCTCGGCGCCCAGCACGGGATTGGGCACGCGTGGGGGATCCTCGAAATCCTGGCGGTGTCCGTTCCCGCATCGCTGTTCGGAGTAGCCGTCGCGGCCCTGTGGAGTCTGCGTCGCGGTAAAGATTTGGCGGATGACGCCGAGTTTCAGAAAAAGTTAAGCGATCCGAAACAGCGCGAGTTTATCTACGGCGGAACGGAAACGTTGATGAATCAGCGTTTTCCAAAACAGGCCTACTGGTCGACATGGATCTTCTTTGCCGGGATCGCGGTGGTTGTCCTGCTGGGTGCGCTGCCAGAACTGCGGCCGGCCTTCGAGGTAAAAGGCAAATTAACCGCCCTGTCGATGAACCTCGTCATCCAGATGATGATGCTGATTGCCGGGGCGGTGATGCTGATAGCCTGCAAGGTCAACGCCTCTGCCATTTCTAACGGTGCGGTCTTTAAAGCGGGGATGGTCGCCATTTTCTCGGTGTTTGGCGTTGCGTGGATGAGCGACACCTTCTTTCAGGCGCATCTTGATGAGCTGAAAATGGCGCTGGAGGGGGTGGTCAAAAGCCATCCGTGGACCTACGCCATCGTCCTGTTTCTGGTGTCGAAGCTGGTGAACAGCCAGGCGGCGGCACTCACCGCCGTCGCCCCGATGGGGCTGATGCTGGGCATCGATCCGAAAATGCTGATCGCCTTCTTCCCGGCCTCCTATGGTTACTTCGTGCTGCCAACCTACCCGAGCGATCTGGCCTGCATCGGGTTCGACAGGTCAGGAACGACCCGCATCGGCAAATTCATCATCAACCACAGTTTTATTCTGCCTGGACTTATCGGCGTGAGCTGCGCGTGTGCGGCCAGCTATCTGCTGGTACAAACGTTCTTCTGAATCCTTCTTCGGGCGACGTTCAGCGTCGCCCTTCGCCGTTTGAGCAGAAAACGGTTTCTAAATTCAAAACATCGGTTTATTTTAGTGAGACTCACCCTGCGGCGTGAAACGCAACTCGATCAGCGCGATGGCTTTTTGGATCGCACGAAGCGTGACCGGATCGGCCGCAGCAGGATGGCTGGTGAAATCGATGTTTTTCAGTTGGGTGGACATCTTCTCGCGCACTTCTACTGGCGCGATAACGTCAATCACATCAAGGATTTGTTTGATAACCAACTGGCATGCGACGACGTCAGATACCAGTTCCTGATCGGCGCTCAGGTTTTGTGACATGGGGTTTCTCCTTTTTTAAAGGCCGCCATAGTAGCAAAACGTACGCCCTTTCATCTCCCTCTCGTCGCCAGCAGACATAAAAAAACCTGCCGAAGCAGGTTTTTATCAGAACATCGCACCCGGTGGGACGTCTTTGAAGGTGTTGCAGTAGTTTGCCCACATGCTTTTCAGGATTTTGCGCAGTTTCATTTGATGCTCCAGTAACGTGTTATGCAGGTGTTATTTTCACTGCGCTTATAATATGACCACCATCACAAAAATCAATGATTTTGTGATGCATATCACAGTCAAAGACGGGCGCAATGCTGCTGTATTGTTAAAAAAGCATCGGTAAATCCGTGAGTTATGGTTCTATAAATTCCAGTAAATTTTTATCATTTTTTTTGATACGGCAGGACAGGATGAGTGAAAACATCACCGGGAAAGCGAACCGAGGCTTATCGCCTGCGGCGCTTTTAGTTGCCGGCGCGTTCTTTATGGAGTTTCTTGACGGCACGGTCATTGCCACCGCCCTGCCGGACATGGCAATAAGCTTCGGCGTGCAGGCCGTGGATCTGAATATCGGGATCAGCGCATACCTTATTACCCTGGCGGTGTTGATCCCCGCCAGCGGCTGGATTGCGGACCGTTTCGGTGCGCGCAAGGTCTTTGCCCTCGCGCTGGCGATCTTCACCCTGGCCTCGGTTTTTTGCGGTCTGTCGACAACCGTTGACACGTTTGTGGCGATGCGGGTGCTTCAGGGGATGGGCGGCGCGCTGATGGTTCCCGTCGGACGCCTGGCCGTACTGCGCACCACGCCAAAACACCAGCTGATCGCCGCCATCGCCACCCTCACCTGGCCGGCACTGGTTGCCCCGATTATTGGCCCGCCGCTGGGCGGGTTTATCACCCACTTTGCTGACTGGCGCTGGATTTTTTTCATCAACGTCCCGTTAGGCATTGCGGCTATTCTTCTGGCGCTGCGAATTATTCCCAATCTGCGGGATGAGAGCCGCCGTCCGTTCGATACACCGGGGTTTATAGCCACCACTGTTGCCATGGTGAGCCTGGTTTACGCCATGGAACTGATGGGCGGGGAGCACGTCAGGATGGGACTGACGGTATGTTTGTTCATCGTGGGCGGAGTGGCACTGGGCGTTGCGCTGCGCCATTTCCGCCGCGCAGCGTGGCCGATGATAAGACTCGATGCGATGCAGGTTGCCACTTTTCGCGTCACGATGTACGGCGGCTCGCTGTTTCGCGCCTCGATCAGCGCCGTTCCCTTTCTGCTGCCGCTGATGTTTCAGGTGGGGTTCGGGATGGACGCCTTTCACGCAGGCCTGCTGGTGCTGGCGGTGTTCGTCGGCAATCTCACCATTAAACCGGCAACCACGCCGCTTATCCGCGGCCTCGGGTTTAAGCGGTTACTGCTGATCAACGGCGCGCTGAACGTGCTGGCGCTGCTGGCCTGCGCGTTTATTACCCCCACAACCCCCGTCTGGCTCATTATGCTGATCCTCTATCTCGGCGGCGTCTTCCGCTCCATTCAGTTTACTGCGGTAAGCACCCTCGCTTTTGCCGATGTGCCTTCCGCACAGATGAGCTATGCCAATACGCTGTTTTCAACCGCCACGCAGCTTGCGGTGGGATTAGGTATCACCCTGGGGGCCATTGGCATTCGTCTCGGAGAGAAGATCGGCGATGCTTTCGGACTCGCAGCCGTTCCCGGCATCAGCTTTCGGCTGGCGTTTGTCGTTATCGCGGTGATTTGTCTGGCAGGCATGTTTGACACGCTGCGCCTGGCAAAAGATGCAGGCAGCGCGGTTTCGGCGAAGCCGTCGTCATGAAAACCGGGCGAGCGTTGCGCCGCCCGGTAAAGCACCGTTAGCCCACAATGCCACGGACGAAAGCTTCAATCTCTTTGTCCTGGCAGTTTTCAAAGAAGCACTGCTGGAAGCGCTGGCCGGATACGGCGGTTTTCACCAGCTCAGGGTCAATCGCGCGCAGCGTATCAAGGTAGTTCTCTTTCACCACGGCCGCTTTCACCTGGTTGAGGATCCCGGCGTTGCGTACCTGAGGCTCTTTACGTTCTGGCGGATACCCTTCGCCGTTGCGACCGGTGAAGGCTTTCTCAAAGATGAAACGCACGTTCAGCTCGGCACCCCAGCCAAACCCTTTGGCGAACGGCAGTGCAAGGGCGTTGCCGTTGTTGATCTGGGCAAAGAGGAAGGCATCAGCTGGATCAATGCAGTAGCCGCAAACCACGCCGGGATGAATGTTGAGCGACATCAGCGCACCCTGACCGGTACCGCAGCCCGTCACGACGAAATCGACGGCTTTGGAATTGAGCAAAATACTCGCCATAATGCCCAGGTGAATATAGGTAAGGTGGTGATCGTTCTCATCGCTCATCCCCACGTTATAGACAGGGAAGCCTTTTTCGTCCGCGACGGCCTTTAGCTCATTGAGGATGATGGGATTCTTGGCTGCCTGGCTGTTTTCCATCATCAGTGCAATTTTCATCTTTTCTCTCCTGAATACGTGGCGGGTCTTCCCGCAGTGGATAGCGTTTCATCTTCACCTTACTATCAAACAAACACGCTTTCAAATTAAGTGAAAACTTGTTTTAAAAAACAAAGATGCGCTCACAATTTCAGAATGCCCGGCTGCCCTGTGCAGCGTTAACAGAAAGTTAAAAAATCCCTACTCCATCCCCACGCCGTTAGCTAGACTTCAGCAAAAGACAATAAAAACCACATGGGGATCACCTGTGCACCTGCGCTGCCGGACGCCACGCATCGTCTTATTATTGCTCATCGCCTTTTCCTGGGGGACTCCCACTGCCCTGCTGGCCGCAGAGCCGGTGCCTGTCTGGATCTATGACGCCAATAATTTCGAATCCTGGCTGACACCGCAGGGCGAGCTGCGCGGTTTTTATCCCTCCCTGATCCAGGCCATTAACCGCAGGCTGGACCTTAATCTGGTGCTAAAGCCGCTTTCCGGGAGCGAGATTGGACAGCGTTTCGCCAGCAATCAGTACGGCGTCTACGCCGGGGTGTTACGCACCGAAAAACGCGCCCGGACAAAAATCCTCTCCGCGCGGCTATTTGATAATGAAGTGGTTGCGGCCAGCGCGTCGATGACAGTCACCCATGCCGATCAGCTGAACCACACCCGCGTGCTGTTTCGCCGGGACGATGCCACCCTCGAAGGGGTGAAGCAACGCTACCCGGACCTGCGGTTCCGCTCCCTGCGCCTGGTCGAGACCAGCGAGGAGGCGTTCCGACTGCTCGGCGAACATCAGGCCGATTTCTATATCAACGATGCGTCAGAGATGGAAAACACCCAGCGGCACTACCTGATCTCGCACCCTTTTCCCGAACTACGTATTCCGGTGGTGCTGGGGTTCAGCCCGGAACTGCTTCCCTTGCGTGAGCAGATTAACGCGTTCATCGGGGAAGCGTATCGCAGCGGTGAACTGCAAAGAACGCTTGAGGAGAGCAAACGAAACTATCTGCTCAGCCGCATTGTGGTCTCCGACAGCGAACGGGCGTGGATTGACCATCACCGCTTAGCGATTACGCTGCCCGGGAATGAGAATTACGCGCCGCTTATCTGGAAGGACCGACGGGGCTACCACGGGACGGCGATTGACTTAATCAATGACATGCGTGACCTGCTGGGTCTTAAGGTCGACGTTACCTTTATCGATAACTATGCCAGCAACCTGCCCCGCGAGGCGTGGCCGGTGCGTCTGGTGGATATTGCGGAGCGTGACGATGCTGAACATGCCCGGGGGCGCATTGGCCCGGACATTGTCTGGCACAACGTCTATTACAATGCCATCGGCAGGCCGTTTTTATGGGATGAGGAGAGCATTCGCAGCCAGCGCGTCGGGGTGCTGGAGGGATCTTTCGCCGCCACCTATCTGCCGCAGCGGTTTGGCAGCGATGCGATCGTGGTGACGCGCCGCAGCATTGACGAGCTGATCGATGCGATTGAGGATAACAAAATCGATTTTATCCTCGGCGATCTTAGCTCGCTTGAAACGACACTTCGCGGGAATGAGCTGTTTCGTGGGGTATTAAAGGTGGCGGGCGTGACCCGCTCAGAATATATCATCGGGCCGTGGGTCGACCCCGCTCATCCACTGTTTCACCTTCTGACCCAAATCCATCGTCTGTCGGAGTTCCGAACGCAGATTGAACGGCGTGCGGATGATAGCCCCTTCCCGAGCCTGACGAAAAACACGCTTAAAATCATCAGCGTGATTTTGCTGATCGCCGCACTTTTCAGTCTCGGCATGCTGATAATGATGCGCCGCCATATCCGCAAGAGCCGTATCGTTAACCGGAACATGGTGCAGGCTCTGGAGAGGGTCAACCGCGCCCACGACGACGAAACCGGCAGCCATATTCAGCGGGTGGCAAAATATTGCGGGCTGATGGCCCGGGAGCTGGGGCTTTCAGGCCAGACGGTGCGCGACATTGAGCACTTTGCCTCTCTACACGACGTGGGAAAGATCGCGGTGCCAGACCGCATCCTGCGCAAGCAAGGCCCGCTAACCGCCGAGGAGTTTGCCGAAATGAAGCTCCATACGCTGAAAGGCTGGCGTATTATTCAGGGGCTTGAACTGGGCGCGGTGGCGGAGAATCTTATCCATTTTCACCACGAAAAATGGGACGGCAGCGGTTACCCGGAGGGGCTGCGCGGGGAGCAAATCCCACTTGAAGCGCGGATCCTCGCTCTGGCCGACGTGTATGACGCCCTGCGGCAAAAGCGGGTCTATAAGCCGAGTTTTTCTCACGAAGAGGCGTGCGAGGTGATCTTCAAGGGGGCCGGGCGGCATTTCGATCCGCAGCTTGTCGCGCTGTTCCGTCTGCATCATGAGCGGTTCAGGACGATTTTTGACGAAATGGCCGACTAATACCCTTCGTTGCAAAGAGAAAGCGCTGTTTGGCTGGCTATTCCTGGCATTGCTGTGGTCATCAATCGGTACGATAACCTCTTTACAGTCATGTAGAGCGAACCATGAAAAGACTTTTCGTTGCCGGTACAGTTTTGCTTCTTGCGGGATGCAGCGTAACCCGTCAGGCCCAGGTAAGCAGCCTGGACGCGCCAAACGGCGTCGTTCGTCTGGACTACGGTCAGGCGCCGTTGCAGAACGCCCATTATGACGAGTATGTCACTCACGGCACGGCGACCAAAGCCTGTCAAAGCATGGGATATTCCGCCGCCTCCGCCTATGGCCAGCCCATTAAAACCTGTACGCTGATCGGCGGCTCCCTGTGTTTGAATGAAACAGTGACCATTCAGTACAAATGCATGGGCTATGCGATTAACCCTGGCGTCACTAATCCGTGGTATTAATTCCTGCTGCCAGTGACCGCTGGCAGACTCTTTTATCAGGAACAAAAACAATTCTCATTAATATAAATTAATGGAGTGCCAATGCGTGTTATTCCCATTCGTATTTTTAATAAAAATCTATTTATTTTACTTTTTGCAAATATTTAAATAACAAATTATAGTGACGCTCATCCTGAACCCGAAATAATAACGTGGAGCGGCACCGTGCTTAAACCTGAAATGATCGACAAGCTCAATACCCAAATGAACCTCGAGCTTTATTCCTCCCTGCTTTATCAACAGATGAGCGCCTGGTGCAGCTATCACAGTTTCGAAGGTGCCGCCGCGTTTCTGCGTCGCCACGCGCAGGAAGAGATGACGCACATGCAGCGCCTGTTTGACTATCTGACCGATACGGGCAGCCTGCCGCGTATTGATACGGTGGCCTCGCCGGTCGCGGAATACGGCTCGCTGGATGAACTGTTCCGCGCCACGTACGAGCACGAGCAGCTGATCACGCAGAAAATTAACGAACTGGCGCACGCCGCCATGACCAGTCAGGATTATCCAACCTTTAATTTCCTGCAGTGGTACGTTGCTGAGCAGCATGAAGAAGAGAAGCTGTTTAAATCGGTGCTGGATAAATTATCCCTGGCCGGTAAATCGGGTGAAGGTCTCTACTTTATTGATAAAGAACTTTCCACGCTTGATACCCAGAATTAATTCCACAAACGGTGCTGCTCCTTCAGCACCGTTTTTTTAATGGCGGCAGATTTTACTTTCGTGCGTTGAGAAGCCCTCAGCAACGGGAATAAATTTACCCCTGGCCGCGAGAAATGCGACTAACTCCGACGCCGTCATATCCGATGCCGAACAGGTATGAAAACGCGCAGCTTCACCAAAGCGCGCATGAATGGCCTCAATCAGACTCTTCTCAGAATACTGCTCACCTGACTCAATCATCATCGTGAGTACGTCGTGCCCGTGAATTGACATCTTAACCTCCTCAAAAGAAACCGCGAGACTACCCTTACTACGTCACGCGCGCCTTGCGCTGGCTCAGGTTTCGCTTAACGCCTCACACTGTAATTAATGCTTTACACACCTTGTAACGTGGATTTGACGAACCGGCGCTTTTCCCTTACTCTGCGCCGCAGATTGGGTCGCGATATCGAATGGCTGTAGAGGAAAGTGTGAAGAACAGAACCCTGGGAAGTATTTTTATCGTCGCCGGAACCACAATTGGCGCAGGAATGTTGGCGATGCCGCTGGCGGCGGCCGGTGTGGGATTCAGCGTGACGCTACTGCTGTTGGTCGGGCTTTGGGCGCTGATGTGCTATACCGCCCTGCTGCTGCTGGAGGTTTATCAGCATGTGCCTGCCGACACGGGTCTGGGTTCGCTTGCTGCCCGCTACCTTGGGCGATACGGTCAGTGGATCGCAGGCGTTAGCATGATGTTCCTGATGTATGCCCTGACCGCCGCCTACATCAGCGGGGCCGGAGAGCTGATTGCCTCCAGCATTAATGACGCGTTCGGTTTCAACATTTCACCCGCAACCGGCGTGATCTTCTTTACCCTTATCGGCGGCGGCGTGGTGTGCGTGGGGACATCGCTGGTCGATCTGTTCAATCGCTTTCTGTTCAGCGCCAAAATTCTCTTTCTGATTGCCATGCTGGTGCTGCTGGCACCGCATATCCACAAGGTTAACCTGCTGACGTTACCTCTTGAAAAAGGGCTGGCCTTGTCCGCCATCCCGGTCATTTTCACCTCGTTCGGCTTCCACGGCAGCGTGCCCAGCATTGTTAGCTATATGCAGGGCGATATCCGTAAGCTGCGCCGCGTGTTTATTATCGGCAGCGCCATACCGCTGATCGCCTACATTTTCTGGCAGCTGGTTACGCTGGGGAGCATCGATTCCTCCACCTTTATGGGCATGATGGCCGAACACGCCGGGCTGAACGGGTTGCTGGTGGCTCTGCGTAACGTCGTGACCTCTTCACACGTCGAGCTGGCGGTGCATCTTTTCGCCGACCTGGCGCTGGCGACCTCATTCCTCGGCGTCGCCCTCGGCCTGTTCGATTATCTGGCGGATCTGTTCCAGCGCCGAAATAGCGTTGCCGGACGTTTGCAGACGGGGGCGATCACCTTCCTGCCACCGCTGGCCTTCGCGCTGTTCTACCCGCGCGGGTTTGTTATGGCGCTGGGGTATGCAGGCGTCGCGTTATCCGTACTGGCCCTGCTGCTGCCGTCGCTACTCGCCTGGAAAAGCCGGGAGCAGCATCCTCAACAGGGCTACCGCGTGGCGGGCGGTAAACCGCTGCTGTGTCTGGTGTTTGCCTGTGGCGTAGCGATTATTCTGGTGCAGTTCCTGATCGTTGCAGGGCTACTCGCGGAAGTTGGATAACGAAAGGGGCTCAATGTGAGCCCCTTTTTTGATTAATGCAGACAGCAGCTTTTAAACTTCTTCCCGCTTCCGCAAGGACAAGGATCGTTACGTCCCACTTTGGTGCCGTTGACGATCGGCTTTTTCGCCTCCGGCTCTTGCGGGTTCGCCATCCAGTAGTTGTACAAGCGCAGCGCCGCAGGCTGAATGCGCTCGATGCTGGCGAAATACGCCTCTTCGGTCAGTTCATCCAGCTTCTCGCTGTTCTCTTCCGTTCCGTGCAGTGCGATAACGTCCAGATCGGCTTTTAGCTCTTCAGGTAACGCCGACCAGTCGGTTAAGGCCACACCGCGCATATAGCCATAACACCACTCTTCAACCACGGTGAAGCTCTGCCCGTCCACGTCGTTAAAGCCAAACATTGGCTCAAACTGATCCGGGTACTCGCTCAGGCGCTCGGCAATGTCGTTCATATGCTTAAAGCAGAGATCGATGAACCGGTTCATTTCGCGATCGTTTTTCCAGCGCGGAATGTACTTCTCGCCGCCCCATACCGCCACCAGCCAGGTGTCGGGTTCAGGTACAACGGGGCCGGAAAGCACGGCGGTAAGCATACCGTCAAGTTCGGACACGTCAATGACCGACGCATCGTCATGGCCGTAAGACATTAAGGTCTCTTCAAGCCATGTCATTTCGCTTTCATTTAATGGGCCTTCAGTCATCGCTGACACTCCTGATCAAAAAAGGAAAAGATCCTGACACATATCGCCGCCCGTGCCTATCTGAAGTTTAGGCCTTTATTGCTGCATAAACGTGCAAATCGTGACGCTTGCACAACTTATGGGCTTTAGTGTTAACGAGATGTGATCTCCGCTGTAATTTCACCTCATCCCGCAAGGCGGGGTAAAACGGCACTCTATACTCAACATGTCACAACCCGGTCAAGGGACTAACCATTCTGGCAACGTTTTTGCTTAATGTTCTGCGTGCTGACTGGCACAACGAAACCTCGCCGTATTACGCGCTGTGTTGCCTGTATTTCGTGCGTTTTGTTCTTGCTTTTGTTTTTGGATTAACGACGTCATCAGGCGTTCGGGTTAATACCTGATGCAAAAACCTCTATGCTAAGGAACATCATAATGTCGCTGAAATTTATCAGAAGTCCCCTTTCTCTCGTGCTGGCCGGCTGTCTGGTGACGGCATTTTCCGCACAGGCCGATGTCGTGATTGGGGTAGCTGGCCCGTTCACCGGGCCAAACGCAACCTATGGCGATCAATACTGGCACGGTGCGACGCAGGCCGCGGAAGATATTAACGCCGCCGGTGGCATCAACGGTGAGAAAATTAAACTGGTTCAGGGCGATGATGCATGCGAGCCAAAACAGGCAGTCGCCGTCGCCAACCGCCTGGTTGACCAGGATAAAGTCAACGCCGTTGTCGGGCACTTCTGCTCCTCGTCAACCATGCCCGCCTCAGAGGTATACAGTGACGCGGGCATCCTCTCTATCACCCCCGGCTCGACCAACCCGCTGATTACTGAACGCGGCATGAGCGATATGTTCCGCATGTGCGGGCGCGATGACCAGCAGGGCCAGGTCGCCAGCGATTTCATTATCGACAAGCTGAAAGCGAAACGCGTGGTCATCATCCACGATAAAGATACCTACGGCCAGGGGCTGGCGGATGCGACCAAAGCGGCGCTGGCAAAACGCGGCGTTAAGGACGTGATGTATGAAGGGCTGTCGCGCGGCGAAAAAGACTTTAACGCGCTGGTGACCAAGATCGGTGCGCAAAAACCGGACGTGGTGTTCTTCGGCGGATGCCATCCTGAAGCCGGTCCGCTGGTGCGCCAGATGCGTGAGCAAGGCGTACAGGCCAGTTTCTTCTCCGGAGACTGCATCGTCAACGAAGAGATGGTCACGGCGGCCGGAGGAGCGAAGTACACCAACGGCATCTACATGACCTTTGGTAAAGACCCCCGCCTGATCCCGGACGGCAAAGCCGTTATCGACAAATTCCGCGCCGGTAAGTTTGAACCCGAAGGCTATACCCTCTACGCCTATGCCTCTATTCAGGCCATTGCCGCCGCATTTAACGCCACAAAAGGGACCGATTCCGCCAAAGCCAGCGAATGGCTGAAAGCCAACGCCGTGGAGACGGTGATGGGCAAAAAAGCCTGGGATAGCAAAGGCGACCTGAAGGTCTCTGACTATGTGGTTTATCAGTGGGATGACAAAGGAAAATATAAGGAAGTTCAGTAACGGGACGGAGTCACGCTCAACGCCAGCGGGCCTGCCTGCTGGCGCCAACGACACTTCAGGCTGCGCCAGCTGCGCTGGCCTATTACACGAGCGCGCAATGATGAGCACATTCTTCCTGCAGCAGTTAATTAACGGATTAACCCTCGGTTCCGTCTACGGACTCATCGCCATCGGCTATACCATGGTTTATGGCATCATCGGCATGATTAATTTCGCGCACGGCGAAGTCTATATGATCTCGGCTTACCTTTGCGCCATCGGCCTCGCGCTGCTGTCGTTCTTCGGCTTGCAGTCGTTCCCTTTGCTGATCCTCGGCACGCTGGTCTTCACCATCGTCGTCACCGGCGTGTACGGCTGGACCATCGAGCGGATAGCCTACAGGCCGCTGCGCAACTCCACGCGCCTCGCGCCGCTGATCTCCGCCATCGGGATGTCCCTTATTCTGCAAAACTACGCCCAGCTCAGTCAGGGGCCACGCCAGCAGGGCGTGCCGACGATGCTGGATGGCGTGCTGCGGTTTCATCTGGGCGATGGCTTTGTTCAGATCACCTACACCAAGGTGTTCATTCTGATCGCGTCGTTCGCGGGCATGCTGCTGCTCACCTGGATAATCAGCAGCACGCGCCTGGGGCGGATGTGCCGGGCGGTACAGCAGGATCGCAAAATGGCCTCCATCCTCGGGATAAACACCGACCGTATTATCTCGCTGGTGTTTGTGATTGGCGCGGCGATGGCCGGGCTGGCCGGGGTGTTGATCACCATGAACTACGGCACCTTTGATTTCTACGTCGGCTTTGTGATTGGCATTAAGGCCTTTACGGCGGCGGTGCTCGGCGGCATTGGCTCGTTACCCGGAGCGATGCTGGGCGGGCTGATCCTGGGGGTCGCCGAAGCGCAATTCTCCGGGATGGTGAACTCGGATTATAAAGATGTGTTCTCGTTTGGATTACTGGTGGTGATCCTGATTTTCCGTCCTCAGGGGCTGCTGGGCCGCCCTGTCGTAGCCAAAGTGTAAGAGAGAAAGCAATGACGACACTCACGGTTGCCTCTGACGGTTTTTCCCTTAAACGCTGCGTCCTTGATGCCATCTTCTCTGGCCTGGTGGCGCTTATCATTTTCGGCCCCATCGCGGGCGTTGTGCTGGACGGCTACAGCTTCAACTTCGAATGGCAGCGGCTGGTGTGGATTGTCGCTATCGTGATGCTCGGGCGGTTTGTACTGAGCGTTTTTTTAGGGACATCCCCCGGCAGACGTTTTCAGGCACGCTTTGAGGCCGACAGCGCGGGGGTGTACGTTCGTCCCCCGGAATACAAAAGCCGGATGCGCTGGATCATTCCCCTGATTATCGCCCTGGCGATCTGCTTTCCCTTTGTCGCGACAAAATACGTGCTGACGGTGGCGATCCTCGGGCTTATCTACGTGCTGCTCGGCCTTGGGCTGAACATCGTGGTCGGGCTGGCCGGGCTGTTAGATCTCGGGTATGTCGCCTTTTATGCCATCGGTGCGTATGGTCTGGCCCTCGGTTATCAGTATCTGGGGCTGGGGTTCTGGACGATGCTGCCTTTGGCCGCCCTGATGGCCGCCGCAGCGGGCGCGCTGCTGGGATTCCCGGTGCTGCGCATGCACGGCGACTACCTGGCAATTGTGACGCTCGGGTTCGGAGAGATTATTCGCCTGGTTCTTAATAACTGGCTGACGTTCACCGGCGGTCCGAACGGCGTTTCTGCCCCTCCTCCCACCTTTTTCGGCCTTGAATTTGGACGGCGGGCGAAAGAAGGCGGCGTGCCGTTCCACGAATTTTTTAGCCTGACCTACAACCCCAACATGAAATTCATCTTTATTTACGCGGTGCTTTTTCTTGTCGTGCTGCTGGTGTTGTATATCAAGCATCGCCTGACGCGAATGCCGATTGGCCGGGCGTGGGAAGCGCTGCGCGAGGATGAGATCGCCTGCCGGTCAATGGGGCTGAATCACGTGCTGGTCAAGCTGTCGGCCTTTACGCTGGGGGCATCGACTGCCGGTATCGCCGGGGTGTTTTTCGCCACCTACCAGGGCTTCGTGAACCCCACCTCTTTCACCTTCTTTGAATCCGCGCTGATCCTCGCCATTGTGGTGCTGGGCGGAATGGGTTCCACGGTGGGCGTGGTGCTGGCGGCCTTTGTTCTCACCGTCACCCCGGAGCTGCTGCGCAGCTTTGCCGAGTACCGCGTGCTGCTGTTTGGCATGCTGATGGTGGTCATGATGATCTGGCGGCCCCGCGGTTTAATCCGCATTAACCGCAGTGGGTATGCGGTACGCAAAGGAGTCGCACCATGAAGGAGACGATACTGAGCGTGGAACACCTGATGATGCATTTTGGCGGGATTAAGGCGCTCAACGATGTCAGCCTTTCTATTCAGCGCGGGTCCATCACCGCCCTGATTGGGCCAAACGGGGCGGGAAAAACGACGGTCTTTAACTGCCTGACCGGATTTTATAAGGCATCAGGGGGCAACATTCTGTTCAGCACGCGGCATAAGACCACCAACGTCATTCAGGTGCTCGGCCAGAAATTTCAGCCCGGCGACTGGATAAACCCGGCGCAGTTCGGACAGCGGCTGTTTTATAAGATGTTCGGCGGTACGCATCTGGTCAACCGTGCCGGGCTGGCGCGCACGTTTCAGAACATCCGTCTTTTTCGCGAAATGTCGGTGGTTGAGAATCTCCTTGTTGCCCAGCATATGCGCGTTAACCGCCATCTTCTGGCCGGGATATTGAACACGCCCGCCTACAGACGGGCTGAAAGCGACGCGCTGGACCGGGCCTTTTACTGGCTGGAAGTGGTGGATCTGGTGGATTGTGCCAACCGCCTTGCGGGCGAGATGTCTTACGGCCAGCAGCGCCGCCTCGAAATCGCGCGGGCGATGTGTACCGGCCCGGAAATGATCTGTCTGGACGAACCGGCCGCCGGGTTAAACCCGGTTGAAACGCACAAGCTGAGCGATATCATTCGCTTCCTGCGCGACCATCATGACATCACCGTATTGCTGATCGAACATGACATGGGCATGGTGATGGAGATATCCGATGAGATTATTGTGCTCGATCACGGCGACGTGATTGCCCAGGGGAAACCGGAGTACATTCAGCATGATGAAAAGGTCATTGCCGCCTACCTCGGCACCGACGAAAGTGAGGTCATCCTGTGAGTGAGCCGATGCTGGAGTTTCGCAATGTCGATGTCTATTACGGCGTGATCCAGGCGCTAAAGCAGGTCTCTCTTGAGGTTAATAAGGGCGAGACCGTGGCGCTGATCGGGGCCAACGGCGCGGGGAAATCCACCCTTCTGATGTCCATCTTCGGGCAGCCGCGTATTCGTCACGGGCAGATCCTTTTTTGCAATGAGGATATTAGCCACAAGTCTACGCACTACGTTGCCTCCGGCGGCATTGCGCAGGCACCTGAGGGACGGCGCATCTTCCCGGATATGACCGTTGAAGAGAACCTGCTCATGGGCACGATCCCTGTCGGCAATCAGTATGCCGCCCAGGATATGCAAAGCATGTTTGAGCTGTTTCCGCGTCTTAAAGAGCGGCGCAACCAGCGGGCGATGACCCTGTCCGGTGGTGAACAGCAGATGCTAGCCATCGCCCGCGCCCTGATGAGCCGCCCCAGACTGTTGCTGCTGGATGAACCAAGCCTGGGGCTGGCCCCCATCGTCGTGAAGCAGATTTTCCAGACGCTTCGGGAACTGGCCCGTAACGGGATGACCATTTTTCTGGTCGAGCAGAACGCCCACCACGCCTTAACCCTTTCGGACCGGGGATATGTCATGGTGAACGGGCAAATTCGTTTAAGCGGCAGCGGCGCAGAGTTATTGGGGAACCAGGAGGTCAGGAAGGCGTATCTGGGCGGGGCATAACGCGGTTTGGGTAGCGAAAAGCCCCGCACTTGCGGGGCTGATTAAAACGGCTGGCTCCGCTTACAGGCGGCCTTTGAGCCATGCCAGCTGCTGGTTGATCACATTGTCGAAGTGCTTGCCATCATACAAATCGTAATGCTTAGCGCCTTCTTCAACGTATAAGGTTTTATCATCGGCTTCCACAGAGTCATATAACGCCACGCCCTGCTGCGGTTCATTTACCGTATCGTTGCCGGCTACAACCACCAGCGTTGGGCAGTTAACCTTTTCGGCATTCTGGTATGGTTTATAATTGAGCGTTTCATACACCGTGAGGAACGGGATTTTGATATCCATCGATGGATAGCGCTCTTTATTGGCCTCAAAGAAGGCTTTCGACTCTTCATCGCCCAGCACTTTGGTAATGGCAACGAACATTTCCTTACCCAGACGCTCGCGTTTTTCCACCATCTTGTCGAGCGTTGCGACAAATCCTTGCTTCTCCTGCTCGTCCATCTTGCCAGTGACGATGGCCTCGCCATCCGCAAAGCCCATCTGACTGATGATGCCTTTGATCCGGGGGCGCTCAACCGCAGCGGCGAAGACATGGCAGGCGCCCAGCGAAGTGCCCCACAGCGCTATGCGGTGCCCGTCGATCTCTGACTGCGCCTCAGCCCAGTCGATAACCGAACAAATGTCTTCGATTTGCAATGCAGGAACCAGCCTTCCGCGTTCCCCTCCGCTTTCACCAAAGCCCCGATAATCGAAGGTGATGGTGGCAAAGCCCGCCTGAGTAAACGCCTCAGCATAGCGTGGCAGTAAAATTTCCTGAATACCGCAAAATCCATGGCAAAGGATCACAACCGGAGCCTTAACAGAATCAGCGGGGCGGCGTAATGTTACAGCGATATCATCTTTTAATTTATGTTTAGTCAATAACATACATACACTTCCCTTACTATCGGAGCAGAAAGCGTATCAGTTTGCCCAAGAGCGTTTTTTGACATTCATCCAGGTTATGATTAATCAAATGTTTATAAATCAACAATATGTATTATGAGATGTTTCAGCGTAAGGGATTTTTATTGGTGAAGGGAATAAGGTTTGGAGGAGGACGTAAAGCGGTGCAGTTAATTAAAGCGGTGAAAAAAAGATATAAAAAAACCGCCTTAAGGGCGGTTTCACGACACTGCTTATTGCTTTGATTATTCTTTGCTTTCCCATGGTAGCCGGAGTGGGACTTGAACCCACACAGCGCGAACGCCGAGGGATTTTAAATCACGCGTGTTATCTATAGATATCAAAGACATAAGTTAATTTTTCGCCAATAATTCATAATTTTTAGATCTGATTAATCAACAACTTAGGCTTATCAAAAAGTCACAATGGCGAAAGTTTTTTGCAGCATAAACGGCTCCAAATGGATCCTTAAATTGCCGGGCAATCATCCTCAAGCGCTCGATTTATAAAGAAAGTTACTCTCCCCAAAACTTCCACCTCCTCCAGAGCTACTCCCTCTATGGATTCGCCATCATCCGTGATAAGAGCCTTACCCATTAATTTTGCAAATTGCGTCCGACCGTCGCTCAGAATCAGCAGAACGTCTCCGAGTTTTGTCTCCGCTGCAGGCTCAATGACAGCAAAGCCAACTTCAGTTTCAAGCACTCTGCTCTCGGCCCCTATGTTGCAGATCACTTCAGGTGACAACTGGCGCTCTACATAATCTGTGGCTGGTGATGCAAATCCCATCAGTTAACCTTCCCCATTTTGCGTAAGATCCAATAACGGTTATCGCTTTCGTCAGTCGTCTTGTCTGCGAAATCTGCTTGATAGCGTTCTATCCAGGCATTCGCATCTTCGCGCGTATAATGCCAGTTGAAGCCCCTCAGTTTCAGAATAAAGGTGTCAGTCCTTAGGTAACGATAACCCTTAGGATTCAACTCTATAGCCGCAACAAACGCGGCATGGATGTCTGCTGTGCGTGGCATTTTTCCACTCCATAAGCATTTATTGACTGTATGCATATACAGTAGTATTTTTATTTTTATGTTTCAAGCTCGTCCTACACATTCATAAGGAGTAAAGGATGTTTGTTGAACTGGTATATGACAAGCGTAATGTCAATGGTTTGGTGGGAGCCAGAGAAATTATCCTGGCCGAGTTGACGAAGCGGGTGCACCAGATTTTCCCAGACGCTGAAGTGAAGGTGAAGCCGATGCAGGCGAACGCTTTAAATAGTGACGCCAGCAAAAGTGATCGGGAAAAGCTGAACCGCATGCTGGAAGAAATGTTTGAAGACTCCGATATGTGGTTGGTTTCCGATTCGCCGACCGTTCGTCAGGTTGGACTTTAACTATCTCTCAGGTACTATTCCCGGCGATTGCTCGGGCATGAACACTGAGCAACCACTCGCCGCCTGTTCTTGCATACGACAGGCGGCGTTTTCTTTACGAAGCAGGTTCAACCGCCTCTTTCTGGCGCTGATTCCATGCACTGCTTTCAGGCATATCGAGACGCACATCGATCCAACTGTTCGCCGGCACGTCCATCAGTTCACCTTTGGTTTTGATGATCTCACCTTCATCGCTTAGGATGTATTTGCGTTTATACAGGCGGATAGTCAGACCGCCGCTTTCGGTTTGCTCTGCTTCAACAACGCCAAGCTCACCCATACCTCCCGGGTCCATAGGCGGAAGTAATTGCCACCCCTCGGAAGCTAGCCCTGCTGAACCGGTTAGTACGTAAACACCTACATCGAGACGGGAAATACTAATACCTTCTGCCTCGGCGTTAGCTGTACCGCAGCCGCACCACGTAAAACCTGACTCATCAATATCGGTACGCTGATTCTCCTCAAATGATTTAATGATTCTGGCGACTGGTGATGCAGCCTTAAGCGTTCCGTCGCTGGCTTTGGTGGTATTACCATCATCGTATACTTTACGCCAGATGTTGAAGTTTGTGGCTTCACGGGTCCTCCAGTAAAACCCAAAAGCTCCTCTCGCTGCGAATTGTGCGGCATAACCATTATCCGAGTGGTGCGATGCGTTAAGGCCAAAAAATAAGGTTGATGCTAGCGGTGAATCAACTGATGAAGAAACAAAAGATGACCTGCCCTGTCGTGCGAGATCACTCCATGAAATTGAGTTTACGCCACCGACCCCAAGCCCCCATGCACCGTTTATCAATACAGCCCCGCTAGTGGTATCAGTAGTAGATGACTGAGCATCCTTCGTGGCACTACTTCCTAAACCGAGGTTTGAGCGAGCGTCGGCAGCATTCGTTGCGCCTGTCCCGCCGTCTTTTACCGCCGCCGCGCCATTCGTCCCTTTCTGTAGTAATTTGCCGATGCCGGGGATCGTTACAGGGGTACCATTGATGGTAACGGTGATGTTCTGGTTTGCAGAGGTTGTGGCGAAAGATTCCCATGCCCCAATATTCTCATCGTATTCTTTTATCAGCTGAGAAATGCTCTGAGCCAGCCCATCAACTGACAGGCTGTCAGTAATCAGAATCCCGTATTTCTGGCCGCTCAGCGCCGGAGACGCAGCAGGCGTAACCGTTAACGATGTTGCGCTATTGATGGACGTGATCTGGAACAACTGAACGGGGTTGGACATGACCATAATCGTCTGACCAGCGCGGACCTGGCTGGCCGGTGCCGTCCAGTTCGTGCCCGTGCCGGTGGCAGTGTTTCCGTTAATGGCGATGGTGCCACTGTTATAAAGCATATTTTCTCCAGGCAATAAAAAACCCCGCCGAGGCGAGGTTGATTAAAAAAGACAGTTTATTCAGACGTACATATCGGGAAGAACGGGAAGATTCAGCGGCGTTACCGTGTCATTACCGAAAATTGCATACCGCTCGCGGCCCAGATATTTCCCACCCTGTACCGAAGCACTGCCGTTCTGTATTTTTATTCCGAACATTCGATACACATACATGCCATTTACTTCGTGAGCCATCAGCCCGAATCTGCCCAGCGGAACATACCCGTTGCCGATGCTCACGGCATTTTTCGAAGGTGTCCAGAGCTGATTGAGGTAGACGAAAGGCCGTCTTGTCGTTGAAAACGTGCAGACTCCGGCAGCATTGAAGATATTGAGGCCGGTGCCAGGCTGAGGTGCCACGCCACTGGCGAAGATGACAATATCTATTGTACCGGTCGTCGGAGCATCATCGTTGGTGGACGGAGGGCTGAAAAATCTGACCGTGCTGCCATCGAAATCGACGGTGTTACCGCTATTACAGCGACCAAAGACAATATATTTGGACTTGTCGTACCCCGCTATCGTGGGAATCGTCCAGCCCCCAGTGGGAACATTGACGGTTCCTTTCCAGATACACTGCCCTGATTGCGTGGCGTTGGTAATCGCCAAGAAGTCGGTACTGTCACCAATAAGCAGGCCTTCGCCTTTACGCTGGCCTGGCGGAAATATCTGCCAGATGCTTCCGGGGAACGTGTACGTACTCTCACGCTCACTGATACTTAAATCCTTCATCGTGGAGTTCTGCGTCACACGGCCACCGGATATAGTGACCGAGTTCATTTTATGAAGCAGCCCTGAATCAAGGTAAGCTGTCGCATGCGGGATAAACAGCACCTGCGCCCCGGAAACATAATCGGCAATATCAGCGTACTTGGCTTTCTGGTAGCCACTGACAAAGTTGGCCCCAAACGACGGGCATCGCAGTCCCGCCGTTATCTCCATACGCTTTCCGCCGTCATTAAGTTCTATCAATAATCCTGTCGGCATCTTATGTCCATGTCCCCAGTACAATCCGGCCACCACCGGGAATATTGACGGTTACACCGTTGCCATTGATCACCGTTGTGTTGCCGGAGCCATTGAAAGAAAAATTACCGTTTGTGGCGTAAATCGAGCCACGAACGGTCACGTTATTGAACGTCGCATAACCTGATTTGTTGATGTGCCAGCCAACGTTCCCGGTCCCGTCCCATGTTGAGGACTGGATGTAGCTACCGATTTTTAGGTTGCTGATTGTCCCGTCACCAATGACCGTATCCCTGATTATGGTTTGACCGTTCTGGATAACGAACGGGAGCGTAACGGTGGCTCCGGCATATTGGGTTACAGCAAAGCGTTCAGCCAGGAAGACTACCTGCGACTGCATTCCTGACGGCGTATTCTCAACACCAATCCCCATACCCGCGGCGTAGTACTGCCCGTTGCTGGAAACGCCAACCTTGATGTTGTACATCGCGCTGAGGTTATTGTTCACGTCAGCTACGGCCTTCGCATTTACCGTAATGGCTGCAGAATTTTCTCCTGAGGTTACAGTCAGCGTGTTTATTTTTGTGGCCGAGGCCTGCGTAAAATCAGCCAGCGTTTCGGTGAGATCGGTAGAGTTAGAAACATTTCCACCTGCAGACGCATCCAGCGTCACCAGCGCACGGGCTACGGCCTGGCTGGTATCTGCAATGGTGGTGTCGATACGGTCGATGCTGGCGCTGTTCCCATTATTTGTCGCCGTTTGAGAGCGGCGGCTTGTGACCTGCGCCAGGCTGTTCTGGATCACGGCTATCGAGGAATTTTTGACTCCGCCGGACATGCCGTCCATAGAAACGGATATCTCGTCAATTTTCACCTCAGCCTGCGCCAGGCCGTCAGCATTTTCCTGGATGGCTAGCGCCTGTTTCTCAAGGTCGTCAGCATTCTGTTTAATGTCATCGACCATACCAGCAATTTTTTCATTGCTGTCCACCGCGTTCTCGATCAGGTCCTTGAACGTATCGGACTCTTTCATATCCTCCAGAATGGCATCAGTGATGTCGGAGACATCTATACTGGCCTGCCCGCGTACAAAGTCGGTGTAACCTGATTCGTTGCCGCTGCGGTCAACCAGCTGCGCGCGGTACCAGAAAATCTGCCCTGCCTTGAGGCCCATCTGCTGATATTTGCGCTGCGGGTAAGGCACATCGGCCAGCAGCATCGCATCGTCTTCGGTACCGGTCAGGCTGTACTGAATTTCCGTCTTCAGCGTGTCGTCGGTATTCGCCGGGAATCCCCAGTTCAGCTCGATACCGAATACCACGTTTTCAGAAGCGATAAAGCCAACCGGCTTCGGTGGATTGCCCACTTTCCCCGTCAGAGTTTTCTCTTCGGAATAGCCCCACCCGGAAGAAATTTCTGCGGCATTTATTGCGCGCACGCGCACCAGGTAGCGCCCGGCATAAATCCCCGGGACGTCGAATGACGTGGTGGAGCTGCGCGGCACGTTAACCCAGTTCCCGTCGTTACGTCGCCATTGCGCTTCATAGGCGATGGCGTTCTGCGCCTGGTCCCAGCTCACGCGCATTGTTTCGACGCTGATATTTTGCTGAACCACGGAAAACGAGCTGATCACGATATTCGCAGGCGGCGACTGATTACCCGGCGGGATCACGCTCACCGGCCGCTGGTCGATGATGGCTCCGGTATCGATACGGGCATATTTATCCGGGTCGTGCCATGCGCCGGTAATCGAGAAAGTACCATCATCGTTATCGGAAACGCTGACAACTCGATACTGCTGCGCGTAGAGCTCGTCAGATTCAACCACCCAAACAGCTTCGGCCTGTGGCGTCTCACTGTATGCCGTGGTGACTGTGACTGATTCCCCGTTCACAGCCTGAATGGTCCTGCTCTGCGAAGCTCCGGAAGGCAGGTTGAGAATAAGGCGATCACCTGCTGCTGCATCTGCCACGCGGTCAAGTTTGATAACGCGACCGTTAACAGCGCTGATACGGCCGCCCATAACCTTTCCGGAAAGCAGCTCGTCTGCCACGGCGATGATGTAGCCCGGCTGCGGAATGTTTCCGTCCAGCCCGACATCAAACGAAACAACGCGATCCTTGTTGTTGGTGAGAATACCCCAGCGCCCCTTTCGGTTCGCTTCTGACTGCCTGGTGCAGCCGATGGCTGTCATTTCCAGTTGATTGAAACCGTACCGCGCCACCAGCGCCTGTTCAAATACCGGCTCCATCGCGTCGGCATAAGCGTTACCCGGGTCTGACCATGAAACCAGCGCTGTGGTGTAGCGGCTTTTCGTGGTGCTGCTCGAATAGGTGAATCGACCGCCAACAACGTTAGCGCGCGTGTAGCTGTAATCAACATCGCGCGGCATGTCAGCCAGGGCCACAATCTGATCCCCGCCCCAGTAGGTCATGCCACGGAAGATAGCGGCAAAATCACGCAGGACTGTATAGGCGTCGTTCCGGTCCTGAATGTACACGTTGCAGGTATAACGTGGTTCTGTACCGTTGCCCCCTTTGCCGTCTGGTACCATCTGATCACAATACTGAGCAACCTGATAAAGAGTCCATTTATCAATATTCGCAGCGTTCAAACGGTGCCCAAGGCCGAACCGGTCAGAAACAACCAGGTCGTAAAAAATCCACGCAGGGTTATCCGTCCATGCCCACTTAAACGCACCGGTCCATGTACCGCTATAAGTGCGGGTTTCAGGGTCGTAGGTATCTGGAACGCGGATAACGCGGCCGCGCGGTTCGCATGAAATTTGAGGAATAGAGCCGTTGAACTGGCTTGAGTCGAATTCGATGTAGAGCAGCGCGGTGTTCGGGTAGCGCAGTTTGGCGTCAATCACCTCGGTGAAGCTCTGCAGCGTCATCGTGTCGCCGATCTTCGCGCTGTTGGCGTCAGAGGTAATCTTACGCAGGCGTATTGTCCAGGTGCTGCCAGCCTGCGGTAAATCGATACGGTGGCTGCGCTCATAACCAGACGTCGTTTTGCCGGTCACGCTGGTATTGAGTACCGTCTGCCATGTGCCGCCGTTCGTCTGCAGGTCAATCGCATAATTGACCGAGTAACCCACCAGATCGCCGTCGTCCTCCTGTTTGAAAAGCGAGGGCCATTTCAGACGCAGGCGAACTGCTGAAAGCTGCGTATTGGTAAACGTGCGCGTCCAGGCTGTAGCGCTTGATACCTCAGTTCCTACGCTGATTTCGTTTTCGGTACCGGGAATACCCTGAATATACTTTTGCGCCTGCGTTCCCGCGCGAAACTCCCACGTCACGCCGCTGAAGTTTTGGGAGCCGTCGGAATTCTCCAGCGCCGTTCCGTCCAGATAGATATCTTTGCCGGTTAGCTGTCCTGCAAACTCCCCCTCCCCAAGCGCAATGAGGATTTTGGCCTTCGCTACAGATTGCAGATCATCAGGCTGTTCGGTAGGGGTTCGGGAACTTGAGCTGCCGCCCTTGCGGCCCTTCAACACTTTTTCTGTAGCCATATTGCGCCCATAAAAAAAGCCACCCGAAGGTGGCCTGAAAAAAGGATTGTTATCTACTGCTGATCTTCGACATAAATTCCGGCAGAAATAATCGCGCCGCCGATGCGCCGTCGTCCATACAGGAGCGGTACCGGGTAGCCTTGCGCAGCGGTGTTTGTTACACCACCGAATGCGTATGATGCACGGTTGTCAGCGCTTTGTTTGCTGGCTAACCCAGTAGGCTGAGGAGAAAGCATCTGTACAACTCCGCCTAGCATCATTGCAGCACCAAATTTATATAAAAATGGTGAGGCTGCAGCCCATGGAGTGAAGCTAAGCACAGCACCAGCGGCCACCAACACAGCACCTAAAACTGTTTGCAGCACACCAGCTTTTTTCCCCCCAATGATTACAGGTACAATTCTGATCACTTCACCTGTAACGGGGAAGCCAAGGTCATCTACTCCTATGTTTTTCTTCCCTTTGAAAACGGCAAAGGTTAGACCACGACTTTTACTACTAATCATATAACTTTCAAAGCCCGGAATAGTTTTAGCGAGGGCCGTTCCAGCTTCAGATACTTTATTGATAAGGCGATGGTGGATCTTTCCAAAAATTTTACCCGGCTCGCCACTTAGCTCAATTTGCGTCATTACCTCTTGCATCGTACCCTCTATTCTTTAAATGCTTATTAATCCGCTTTATTCGCTCGAATCATAATATTACATTCTTTATTATTTAACTCTCCAGATTGACCGATACTTCGCTGTATTAAACAGTCATTAGCAAGCTTTTTAACCGCTAGCTTTGCATATACATCACCGTTGTCTGAAACTAATCCGGTGATAAACTCATTGTCAGATCTATTATGCTTCTGTTGCGCTTCCATCATCGCAATCATAAATGCGTAATGGTTAACGTAAGTGACTGCAACTGAATTAGATTTAATTTCTGAGTGGCGTTCAAGGTAATCGTTTACAGTTCCTGCAAATAAATTCAGAGATGTTGATAATAATATTATGCTCAAGGCAAGTTTCATGGTTTCGCTCCTTTGTTTTGAACAAAGGTTAGCACAGGTTCTTATGGCGAAGTACCTTCATCGTTCTCTCTTGCCAGTAGCCTCCATACGGTACGCGTTGGCTCAAGTGTCCGTAAAGGTGGTGCAGCAGCATATTTCCCTCCAGCAGAATTCCAGCATGATTCCACTTATCAGCCTGGACCTGCATGATCACCATATCGCCGGGTTTCGGCGGCCCGTCGAATTCACGGAATCCGCACTCATACCAGCAATCTTGGTAGAAGTTGTCCGGATAGTCGTTTTCCCACCAATGATAATCCACCCGGTAATCGTGGAGCTCAATACCATGCGTTTGCCGGAAATAACTCATTACCAGCCCCCAGCAGTCGAAGTGTCCAAGCACAAACGGACGCTCCAGCAGCGGCAGTTCTCCGCGTGGCTGGATGGTGCGTAAATCCCCCTCCGGCCAGCTCACGATGTGCCACGGCAAAAGCGTTGCATCGCATTGCGCTTTATCCAGTTCGCTCGGTTGCGTCGTGGCATCAGGGTGACTGTGAGCTATGGCGATCACCGTTCCCCAGTCCTCAGCAGCTGCGTAATCCTCTGGCGAGAGGTGGAAATGTTCCGTCGGCTCTGCAGCGAGGTTACGACAAGGGAAATATCGTTCAACACGGCTTTTCTGCACCACCACGCCACAGCACTCTCGAGGATATTCTGCTGCAGCATGCGCCAAAATTGCATCAATGGTTTTCTGACGCATATTAACTCCTGATCAAAGACGTGCCCGGGAAACCACCATGCGAAAGCTCGTTATTTTCACCGAACCGAAGTTTGCAGGCCGTCAGCGTGCCGTTGCATTCGTCCAGAGACGGGTCGCTCACCGGGTTGTTGTTTTTATCGAAATAGCGGGTGCCGGCATAGTCGCAGCCGTCGCCGGTGCGATATTTATTCCGGATGCACCAGGTACACAGGGAATGAAGCTGTCGCGTCGGGATCATTTGCCCCTGCAGGTCCATCGGGCTTGAGAGTGTGAACTCAACAACTTCATTACTTTCACTACTCTTTGAATCGATGTAGAAAATCTTCAATTTTTCCTGCGTGGGATCGGCTGTCGCATTGCCATCCGCGAAGTTTTTTGCATCAAGATATTTGCCTAACGTGTCATGGATAGTCACCTTCGCCTGCAGCATATCGTCATAGGCAAGACAAAGAGCTGTGATGGAGCTATCAAGGTTTGCTACCGATAATTTTGGTTGCGCGCTGCTCCCGCTAGTAGAAGCTTCGATCCCCTCAATCTGACATGGCCATGCTTTGTATTCCTCCCCCTGCCACCAAATTGATTTAGCTGGAAGCTTATCTTCATCACCCCCGGCCGCGACAATTTCAGCTTCAGTATGTGCCAGACTGTAACTGTGAAACCGCAGAACCTCGCCTGTTCCAAAGGCCGTTCCATCGACCTCGTAAAGCCTGACCTCATCGCCAGGCTCAAGCTTCTGATAATCTTCATTTAGACTCATGGTTTGAATGCCTGTTGGAAAGTTGCGGAAAGGGAGTAGTTCTCACCTCCCATCGGAGTGGGCTTATACTCGGCACAACGATATAACCCAAGCGGCTCAAGCGGAGGTTTCCACTGGAATGATTTTGTTCCTCCATGCCTGTCAAGAAAGGTTTTGATCGCCTGAACGTATTCTTCAGTCCCAACAAAATTCAGTTCCCACTGCTGGCTGCGAGGATTGAGGCCATCGCCGGAGATCTGCTCGTAGCCATCCCCAAACTTAGCGCTTCTCGTCCTGAATGAGACGGTTTGTGTCGGACTGACTCTGGGGCTCCAGGTAAAAGTTTCGATAGCCATGTTTATCGGGTTCCTTTCATTGCGTTCCAGATATCACCACCAGGTCGGATATCACGCATGACATTCTGCTTGTATCGCTGATCGACGTAACGGCCTACATCGGTACCGAATTGTTCCAGACCCGCAGGTGCCTGTGTCGATGTGTTACCGTTTGAATCGATGTTTATATAAACCTTCGGTGCCGTGTCACCTGCCGCTGCACCACTATTTACAGCACGCACGCCAAGTGAACCATCAGCTGCGCGGGTCAAAGGCATAATCGCTTCTGGTCCCGCCTCCCCCATTACCCCAGCCCCTTTCGCGAATGCGAAAAACGTAGGGTTATCTACGACCTGACCGCTGTAAGCGCTCAAATCTGAGGAGGAATAAACGCCTCCTTTAGCGTTGAACTGGAAGTTACTGCCATAGTCGGCAATCGCTGTCCCTGAGCTGCCAGCCGTACTTCCACTGACGCCGCCAAGCACACTCGAACCAACACCCATAATCGAACTCAGGATTGTATTAGTTACCAGCGCCTGCGCTGCCATATCGACGAGGTTTTGAATTATCGACTGGGTAAGCGTGGAGAAGAGGTTGATCATGCCCTCTTTAAAGGTCTGCGTGTTAGTCAGCAGCCCCGTCAGGACATTAGTGGTACGCTCGCGGGTAGCCTCAACCAGGCCGATCGCCAGATTATTGAAGTCACTCTGTGAGCGATATAATTCCAGCGCGGTCTGATACTGTGCATCAGCAGAATCTTTACTGCTCTTCTGCATAAGCATTTCGTATTGCTGCTTGCTTACAGCGCCATTGCGATAGTAGGTCTCGATCAGGCTTTGCTGCTGTACAAGTTGATTCCTTTGCTGGGCAAGTGGATCAACGTCCCCGGCAAGCTCAAGACGTGGTGCTGAAATAGCATTAGCCTGTGCCTGTAGGATTTGTCGCGATGTCTCCTGTGAAAGGGTGACACGCGCAGCCATATACTCCTTTTCAGTAAGCAGACGGGCATCAAGAAGCGACTTCAGCTCCTGACTTGCTTCCTTTTCCTGATTGATTGCCGAGCGCGCGGGTGAGTACTGCTCGGCAAGTTCTGTGCGTTGCTTCTGGTAGTTCTCGGTATTCATCAGCAGCGCGCGCTGCAGGTCCTGCTCACTTGCCCCATTTTTTCGAGCTGCGGCAATAAGTTTTTCCCGGCTGGCCCTTTCCTGCAGGTTGATTCTGCCAAGGCTGGTTGCGTGAGCTTCTTCGATTTCCCTGCGCAACTGAAGGTACTGATTAACCGTATCCTTCTTGGCCTTTTGAGTATCTTCACCGGTCCACGGAGTAGTGACACCCTCGCCGGCCTTAGCCGTCTCTGCAGTAATAGTTTTGATGTCACTCGCGAGCGATTTGGCTTGATCTGCAATCCCAGTCTGGACCAAAAATCGTGCCTTGCTGACGTTCTCAAGATTAGACTGTGTTGTTTCTAACCCCTTATTCACAGATTCGAGATCAGCTTCAGCTCGTTTTTTACTGTCTTCTACCCCTTTTTTCTGTCTGAATGGGTCAAAACCACCGAGACTATCAAGCCTGCTGTCTGCGTCCTGAATCTCCTTGATCAGCTGGTTGCGCTGGGTGACTTGATTTTCATACTGGTCTTGCAGGTCAATCTGCTTAACGGCCAGTTGTTTATCAGACATCTGCATCAGCGCAGCAGTAGTCTCAATAACAGCATCCTTGAGGTTAATTGCTGACTGCCGGGCATCCTTCGCCTGCTGATGAAAATATAGTAGCGCCGAACCTGCCAGCATTGCTGCGCCGAACGGTCCACCAACCAGTGCTAAAGCCCCGCGAGCAAGTCCAACTGCAACCGAGGCAGCCCGAGCAGATACTGAGACCTGGCGATTTGCTGCTGCCAGCTGCATTTTCGCTCGGGTTGCCAGATTCGTTTGCTCGGTTTCTTCTCGAATTAACCGGTTAAACTCCCCTTGGTAATTAACGTTCAGGCCTTGTTGCCTGGCGGTCTTCTCCATCTGGCGGTAGTACCCAAACTCGGCATCATTGCGCTTAAGTGTGGCGGCAGTTGCTTCAAGCGTTTTGCGTGCACCGTCAGCCTGGGCCGCAGCCGCAGCTCTTACAGCTGCCTGATTTTGTTGCCAGGCGCTTACGTTTTCACGAAGACCTGCAGTTAGTTTTGTCGAGAGAACGGGGATCAATGTGTACAAAGCTACGCTTGCAACAGCATTGAAATTATCGGTAAGCAGGTTTATTCCATCGGTTACTGACTGAATGCCTGAACGCAGGGGGCCAGTACTGCTTTGACCAATCTTAATGATCATGCCTTCAAACGCACTGGTCAGCCCCATGATGTCGCCATTCAGGTTATTTACGCGAATAGCGGCCTGCTCATGCGCAGTCTGGGTGCCGGTGAGGGCCTGGGTTAATGCATCAAGTTTGCTGCGGTTGTCCACCAGTACGGAGGCCGCATTGATATTCTCAACCCCGAAAAGCTTTACAGCCTGTGCGGTAGAAAGATTTTTCTTCGACAGGTTTTCCAGCGCGCCACTGAGACCTACGACTGAAGGTTTCAGTGTTTTGTCAGTGCCTTTCTCAAGGGACAGGATCACGTTTCTTAACGCAGTACCAGCTTCACCGCCTTTGATTTCACGCTCTGCAAGAACCTGAATCGCTGCATTCAGCGTTTCAAAACCGACTCCTGCCTGTGCAGCGGCCACACCGCCATTTTTGATGGCTGCGGCTGTATCTGCGATTTCGGATGCCCCGAACTTGGCGCCAGCTGCCAGCACGTTGATATAACGGTCAGCTTCCTGAGCCCCTGCTCCGAACTGATTAAGTGAAAGGGCAAGAGTACGGGTTGCGTCAGGCAAAGTTGAGCCTGCGGCCTGAGCAAGCGTAAGCGCGCTCTTTGTCGCCGCAGTAAGCCCGCCTGCGGTCTGAAGAAGTTCAGGCTTAGCGGACGCCATCAACTTCAGAGCTTCCACAGCCTGGCTCGCACTGTATTCCGTGCTGCGCCCCATTTCCTGAGCCGCTTCATCGAGCGTCTTTAACTGAGTTCCCGTCGCACCAGTGATGGCTGACAGATCGGACAGAGCCTGCCCGTATTCCCGGGTTGTCGTTATGATTGCGCCAAGAGACAAACCGGCACCCGCAAAACCAGCCAGACGGCCAGCAACACCGGTAATGGTTTTACCCATCCTGGCATAGGCTTCATCTGTCTTTTTTGCATCTTCTTGCGCGTTACGGTTGAAACGCTTTGAGGAGTTCTCAGCGTCGCCGTATGCGCCCATCAGCTGAGATTTAAAATTGGCTGCGTTGAGATGCAGCCCGACGGCAAGGGAGGCAACGTCAGCCATTACATTAATGCTCTCATAACGGCCGCACACTGATCGTCAACATTACTGACTGCAGCGGGAGGCGGGGTTTCAGGGGGTGGCCCACTCTCCTCGCCTGGACGGCTAATAGCACCGGTACGCAGGAAATACGCGCGCCAGTGGTAGAGAGTTTCTACCGGGAGTGAAGCTATCTTTGACGGATCGGGCTCGCCCCAGCGGTCAGCCAGCCAGAAAATCAGCTCAAGCCAGGGCGAGTTGGTTAGTTTTTTTCCGCATCCTCAAGCTTGCCCAGAGCATGCTTTTTAACTGTGGCAATAGCGTCCAGCAGCGCCACGTTATCATGCGCTTGCAGCAGCTCTGCTGCAGTTGGTTTGTCTTCAGTTGCGATAAGGCTGCCGTCAGGATGAACAAGGCAGTCGACAATCAGCTGTACGCTGAGTTCTGAGGCTTTACGGGCATCTTCGGCAATCTGGCTGTCACGCAGCGCTTCTTCATGATCGATGAGTTCGCCCGCAGTCATGCGGCGAAGATGAACGGTTGTTCCAAAAATTTCGGCAGTAACAATTGCGTTTTTAGGTTTCAGCAGAGCTGATTTCAGAGCAGAGACATCGATGGTAGACATAATTTTTCCTGAATATGAAAAAGTTAAAGGCCGCCAGAAAGCGGCCAGTGAAGAATGTTATGGATCAGCTGCCTGCAGCCGTACCCCAGACGATGTTGTTCTGTTTACCCTGAACGGTGATCTGAATGACTTCACTTGCCGGAGCGGTGATTTCATTCATCTGCCAGCCAGACAGGGCCAGGATCATGTTTGCCGTTCGCCCGTTCGGCAGCTCAACGTAAAACTGTACGGTTTCACGGTTCTCTGCGGCGTTGAGGAAATCGGCAAAGTCCTGGTTGGCCGGATCGTCGATGAAGCCCAGTGATTTTTCCGGGCCTTCAGGCAGGTCGGAAATAAACTGTTTGCTGGTATCAATCAGGGTGGTGCAGTCCACAAAACTGCCCGTCTGACCTGTGGCGCCCAGCGCTTTACAGTTGATGAGCGGTTTCATGGTTGCTACGTTGCTGCCCGCAGCACCCCACATAACCACGGTGCCGGCAGGCAGCATCGCGTATTCTGGCGAAGTTTTATTATCAGCCATAATTTCTCTCTCTTTGAAGGTGGCAGCGAGCGCTACCGATGGTTTTCAATGCGATCGCGTATCTCTGTCGCGAGGATGCGCAGAACTTTCGCTTTCTGATAATCGAGCGCCGGACGAATGAAGGGGTTGGCTACCTGCTTCACGGTCCCCATCTCCTGAGCCAGCGCTTTGATGAAGTGTTTTTTGCTCGGGCCAACGCGGAGGTAAACAACCGCATTGCCTTTAGCTTTAGAGGACGATGAGCGGATTTTGATGGAATCGCGCATGTGCTCACCTTTTGCCGTTTCGTCATAACCGGCGTGCGCTTTCATGTCTTCCAGAACGGGCTCCAGGGCGGCTTTACCGGCTTCCCGCAACACCTGCGTACCGACTTTTTCACCAAGTGCCAGGAGCTGACGTTCGAGTTCCTGAAGACCTTTTACTTCCATGCGGATCATGATGCATCCTCTGGGCAGTAGATGATGTAATCTCTGGCGCGGCGGTATTTACCTCCATCATCAGGCTCAAATCTCTCGCTAACGCTCTGGCGCTCTACATACTGGACTGGATATCCACCAATATGACCGTGTTGTACAGCTTCCCAGGCAGCCCAAAGTTTTTTATCCATCTCCTCTGTCCTGCTGTAAAGGGATGAAATAAAGGAGATCTGATAACGAGCCGCCATCAGTTTTGTTCGAATGGTGCCGCTAACTATCAGCGGATCACTTATCAGCTGAAGCGTCACAAATTCGCCTTCTGTTTGCGGTCCTATCAGCGGGTAAACCTTCACTCCCAGTAGTGTTTCTATTTCGCTTTTAATTTCAGGGAACACGGGTGAAATCCTCCATACACAGGACTTCAATATTGCGCCTGTCGCGCGTGGGTAGCGGTGCAGTTACGGTGAAAATGCGTCCATCTCCCTTCTTTGTCATCTCGATCAAGCGAGTAACCGTGGCTCTAATATCATCCCGGTAACGCATGAAAATTTTCGTGGTGACGTTCGAACGTTCAGCGTTACCGCTGATGAAATCTCGTCCGGTAACTGAGCGGATATCCGCCGCGACGATCCCCTGGCTTTTCCAGCCTATCGGCTGACCGAAATTGTCACGGTCATCAGTTTTAACTTCTATTCGCACACGGTGCCGGAGTCGTCCAGGTTCCATCAGGAGCCCTCCTCAGGTTCAGATTTACCACGCCAGTTGCGATGAATTAACATCATGCGTTCGGCTGCAGCGTTCTCATAAAGCTGTACTTCGCTTTGTGCGGTGCGGTGTTCAAACATGTCAGCAAAGACAAGGAGAACGGCGCCCTTAACGGCTGCAGGAATATCAGCTGCAACCTTCCATGCTGGTTCATCGCACCAGCGCATGCAGTAGTCAAAAGCGGCCTGAGCGTACAGGGTGATCAGCTCGTCCCTGTCGTCTTCCTCAAACTCAATCTGCTGCTTGAACAGGCGGAGGCCAATTACATCCAGAACATCTATCGCCATACGTTAAAAGGGCGGGTCACCCCGCCCCCTCCATCATGAGCCAGAAGAGAAAGCGCCCTTGATGATTGCCGTCGGGCGATAGTGCGCCAGCGCCAGGCGTTCTTCGCACAGAATGGTCAGCATGTTTTTCACGAAGTTGTCGCGGTCTTCACGGCTGACTTCCACGGTGGCATCCATGCGATCCCACACCTGTGAGGCCATATCAAAACCGCCCACCGTAAAGGTGCCGGCGGCCTGCGCCTTAGTCGGAACCACTGGCAAACCCCACATGATGTTGCTGGTAAACGCCTGAGGACCACCGAAGATATAGCGGCCTTCGTTGTCTTTCAGCAGCGCGATGTTGTGCCAGTCGCGCGGGTTCAGGACGATACCGGAAGCGCTAAACTCAGACTCTGTCACCTGGTAAATAGCGTGAGCGATAATGTCAGCGCGGGTGTCGCCGGTGGCATTCAGCGAGGTGTCATAGGCTGTTGCCACTTTATTCAGACCTTCCAGGTTATCCCCGGTACCGTCGCCGTTCAGCAGCTGGCCTTCTTCCTTCAGCGCCAGACCATACATGAGGCGGTTGTTGACGTATGACTGCAGCATTGGCGCATCGTCCATAACCTGACGTGACGCCTGCACCCAGTGGGCGATAGTCTTCACGTTCGCGGTCTGCTTGCTGAAGGTAATATCCGATTCAGGTTTCAGCGCTTTCTCGGCCACCACATCGGCGTTATTGGTAAACACCTCTTCACGGACGTATTCCAGGGAGTTACTGGAAATGCGGCCCTGCGCCAGCAGATCACGAATGGTCAGACGGCGCAGGCCCGGCATGATGATGCCTGGAACCTGCATAGGCTGGATCAGGCTGCCTGCAGAATCAGAATCACTACCCAGCGACTTGTTAAAGGTTTTCGCGTCGAAGCTGCCTTTGCTGCCGTTCCAGGACTTCTGCAGCTCTTCAGCTGCGCGTTCGGAGAAGGATTTCTTCTCACCCGGATTTTCGGCACCGGAGGCCAGTTTCTGCTCGAGATCGAAGAGGCGGGTACCGGATTTGGTCAGCTCTTCCTGTACTTTCGCAAGGTCGGACTGCAGCTGTTTGGAAACCTGGCCAGTGCTTTCGATTTCTGCTTTCTGCGCATCGAAAAGCTGGGACATTTTCTGCTGGGATTCTTCGATAGCTTTTTGAATGAGAGCGAGTTCAGACATAATTAATTACCTAAATTAGAAGGGAAAGATTTGATGCTCTGAAGCAGAGCGTTGATTTGTGCTTCGTTTCCGTCGCCCTCGGACTCGCTCCGAATCGCTGACTTAAACCGGGCTATTAACCCAACTGCCTGTGATTTGGTGAGGCCGACTGAATCCCTCAGCCAGTTCTCCACATCACGGATTGTTTCAATGCCATCCACGCTTTTCATGGCTGCAATGCCAGCCTGTTCGTTAGCCGGGAAGGTGCAGACGCTGATTTCGCGCAGGGCCTGGATATTCTTAAAAATGCGACCGGTAGGGATGATGGTGTAATCGTCTTTGGTAACCGAAAAACCAACCGACATACCCTCAACCGTACCGTGCTGCATTGCCGCTTTCAGGTCGGTGGCACCGCTGTGCCCTGGCGTAAGTTGACCGCGAACGTAGAGCCCTTTTTCGTCTTCGGCCAGACTGTCCCATTTACCAACCGGCAGCTCCCACGTCTTGTGGTTGAAAAACATCGCCACTTTGCGGGTCTGGTTCGCCAGTGCGTTTTTGAACGCCCCGGGCAGAATGATGTCGCCATCGGAATCGGTGTTATTAAAAACAGAGGCATATCCTTCGAAAATCCCCTGCTTCCCGTCACCGGTGAATTTGATTTCTGTCTCGTCGAAGGACAGCGTTTTTACGATTTCAGGCATCACGGCCCCCATAAAAATTAAGCCCCGTTATTTCGGGGCTCTTTGTTGGTTCCTAAGTCGGTAATCGGCACATACTGCGCCTGTCGCATCGCTACATCGCCACCAGGTAATGGCGGCATGTTGTCTGTTCGGCGCATTTCGTTGATGGTACGCAGGCCGGACTCTCCCATTGCCTTCATAAACGCGGCACGGGAGGCAGAATCGCCCCTCAGGAGACCATCAAGATTGTGCTCAGCATGTAGGCGGCCAACGTCTTTCGATGGGATCAGCCATCGCTGAATACTGTTTTCCCACCGGGAGATATAGGGCTGCAGCGTGTACTGCAGGAAGCCGAGATTCTGCTGCTCGATACCCGATCCCCAGCTCGTTGACTTCTCGACATCGCCGACAAGGTGAGGCGGTACGCCAAAGAACCGCGCCAGCTCACTAACCTGGAATTTTCGGGACGCCATCATTTCGGCATCCTGTGGCGTTACGCCAATTGCCGATGTGGAAAAGCCCGCTTCCAGAATCCAGAGGCGTTTTTTTACCGGTCCGCCGGCGATCTCTTTAAAGTTCTCTTCGACCTGCGAGCGCTGCTGTTCAGTTAGCACTTTTTCGCCAGTTGAGAGGATTTGCGGAGACTTGGCACCATTGGCAAAGAAATCTCGCTGCTGGTCCTCCATCGCAACGGCCACACCTGCCGATTTACAGGCAAAGGCGATGGGCGACAGCCCTACCAACCCGGTGAATCCGAAGCCTTTAAGGTGAAAAATATCTTTCTGCGAAAAGTCGGCGTATTCGCTGTCGCGTTGATAGCGATAAACCACTTTTTTTCCGACGAGTTTCACATCCATGTTGGCAGACTGAAGCGGGAGAAGGCTGATCACGTCACCTGCGCTGTTGCGGTCCACCAGTGCATAAGCGTTACCGTAGAAACACAGCTGCATCGTCATGGCCTCCCTGAATTCCTGGGCGGTCATGTACTGATTCGGTGAGTAGCGCAGCAGCCGCGCCAGCGGATTGCTCAAATCCACTTTTTTACGGTTGTCATTCTGGTCTGTTTCGAAGACATCAAGCGGTAAGCATGCCGTGAGCGTTGAAATCAGGCTCACGCATCGCCACACCGTAGAAATTTGCAGTATCCGTTCATCGTTAATGGATGAATCGCCCAGGTGTCCGTGGGCCGAAACGGGCCCCGTTTGTGAGCCCTGATTTGGGGTGACTAAACGCCCGCCGACAAACCAGGACTGCAGCCTTGCCCACCAGCCATTATTGGTTGTCAGGTCAATCGTGTATTTAGGTTCTTCCATCACATGCTCAGCGGTCGGAAAATGAAGTCATCGAAGTCACCACCCTGTTCGGTAACTTCCCCATTAGCAGCACCAACGGACATTGTCATTGCGACCATGCCATCAATACGGCCCGTTGCTTTGGATTTATCGAGCTTGCGGTTACCAGCAGCATCTTTCACCACCACCGCATTCACAGCACACATCGTTAATACGGGGTGCATGCCATGCCTCACACGCCCGTTAAGCATCAGAGACTCCAGCGTGTCTACAGCTGGCCCCATATCCTTAAAGCCCTGGCCGAACTCGACAAGCGGGAGGCTCAGCCCAATGGCATCGGCATCCTTCCTGAACTGGTCAATGCGCCAACGGTCAAAAGCCATTGAGGTAAGGTCGAAATCACCGATAATTTCAGCGATATCCGCAACGACGAATGAGTAATCCACCGAAGCGCCTGGCGTGGTGCGCAGCAGCCCCTCTCTAACCCAAACGTCATAGGGTGCGCGGTCCGTTTTGGTTCGCTCTTCAAGAGTCTTTTGCGGTGTCCAGAAGAAGGGGAAAACATCCCAAACACCATCATCTGCTTCACCAGCTATAACCAGCGCCGTTAAGTCGTTCCTGGCTGAAAGATCCAGCCCCGCGTACCACTTCCTCGGGGTGTTAATCGGCATCTCTCCGCAAAGCTCCCACACGCTGCGGGAAATAAACGGCGATACCGTAGAAACGCGCTGATTGAGGTTGAGGTTTCGGAAGGTGTTTTCGAAGCTTGGCATTCGGCCAGCTTTCTCAGCCTGGCGCGCCATGTCTTTTTCTGACCTGAATGTGCCCAGCGCCGGGTTCGCGGCCAGCCAGGACTCGCGTTTACTGATATCAGCGTCTTTTGGCGCTTCATAAACGTGGCACACGATGTGCGGGTCTTTCGATTTGACTGCATCATCAATCCAGATGCTCAGCAGGTCGGCGTCATTTGCTGCCTGCGTACTGATGACAACCAGCAGCGGGTTCTCATGCGCCCCCTGCGCGGTAGTTATTGCATCGATAAAATCATCCTGTGGTCCCCTTACCTGCCCGGTTTCATCAAGAATGGCCAGAATGGGGGAAAGGCCATGCGTCGTCTTACCTTCTGCGGATAAAGCCTTGTATTCGACGTTACACGGCAAACCAATCAGCTTTTTGCCGCTTGGCGTAATGTGAACAATCTCCTGCAGCTTAGGGTTCAGGTTGACCATCTTCACCGCGAGGTTAAAAACGATGGCCGCCTGTTCCCGGCTAAGTGCGCCGCTGACAATCTGCGTGTTCTGGACCGCTTCAGGCCCCACCAAGTGAGCCAGGAGGATTCCAGCGATTAATCCTGTTTTACCGTTTTTTCGGGCGATGCTGAGGATCGCCATATCCGTTCCGGCTGGATTGTCGTAAACCGCCAGGATGAAATCTTTCTGAAAGGGGTCCAACCGCATAGGCTGGCCGATAAGCTTGCCTTCCGGCACGATGCAAAAGCGCTCAATGAACGCTATTACACGCTCACCTCGCGTCATAGTCTTTTATCCGTGCTTGGGAAAGGCGATCAGGTTGTCGTCCTGGTCCTGATGCACGGTTTTGGTATTTCGTGCATCACGATCATTCTGATTGCGTTTCTTCTGGTCGCGGCTTTCGCCATTGGTTGCGTGGGAATGGATCTGGAGGTCTCGGCGCTGAGCCAGAATAGTTCGCTGCAGCTCAACAATTTGCTTGCGGAGGTCTTTGATCAGCCCTTCGTCGCGGCCCTCGCCGCGTGTTCGCTCTTCTTTGCGTAAATCCTTACGTAAAACCGTGATATAGAGCTGGTTATTTGCCAGTTCTACAGCGGCCAGAAGGTCGGCCGGCGTCCAGCTGTCCAGAGCTTTCGATCTGATATTGTCATGCCAGAATGGTTCGGCTTTCTTTTCCAAACCTGCATGGGACGGAGGATCGATGGTGTCCACTGCTGCATTTTTCATGGCCTGAACCGCTGCCGCCGAACTATCGGAACGGGTTCGTTTATCTGCCATATGTCAACACCTTAAAACTAAAAAAATCGGGTTAGCGTTAAAATCAAACTTTGGCGGCGGTCATTTGGGGCAAAGGTTTTGAAGATTTGATCCCCCCCCCTGCCCTGATGCGATTCGTTCTCATTTGATTTCATTGCATTTGAATTGATTTCACTCATTCATTATCCGCTTCACTTCATCATTCCAGGACGTCTGTTTATCAACCTGCTCGAGTTTCTGATCGCCTTTCCCGTACTCGGACCACACATGCCCTGAGACGGTCAGTGTCGGTACGTTCTCGCCTACGGTGTGGGAGAACTGGATAGACGTTACGTGCTTCATCTCCACGCCATCAATCGCCAGCTGAACAAACTTACCGTCGCGGTATTCAATGATGAGGTCTTTCATTACGTGCTCCAGTGAGACGCAGGATCGAGCGGGTAGCCGTTGGCATCACAGCCTATTACCGCGCCGCTCTTCTCCATTCTCTGTTTCGTTGAGTCGTGATGCGCTTTGCACAGTGGCTGCCAGTTCTCTTTACTCCAGAACAGGAGCTGTGCTTTCGATATGGCCAGCGGGTTACCTGACTTAAGCGCATCTTTGAGTTTGTGGGGCTCGATATGGTCAACCACCGTTGCCGGGGTAATGCGCCCCTGCTGCTCGCACATCACACATAGTGGGTGCTGCTGCAGGAAACGCAGACGGGCCTTATCCCATCGGCTGCCATATACGCGGGGCTCTTTGTTCATGCCAATCTCCATGCGCGCCGGCGTTCTGTCCTCGGCTCGTTGTCAGGGTGACGCTCAACCGTCTGGAGGTCAGCGTGATCCACCAGCGAGTAACACGGATAAATCACCCGACCACCGAATGCCTCACCGACGGCGTAATCAGCTGCCAGCGTTTTATTCCATGCGTTAAGCATGCGCGCCAGCCTGCCCTGAGGAGGGCTATAACATACGCCGTGAATCAGTTTGCTAAGAACAAGGTAATCAGCGTTTACTCTGTCTGATTCCACCAGCATTCCGGCAATCTCTTTCTGATACTGCGGCGGTCGGCCGGTACCGAGATAAAAGCTCAGCATGTCGTCAGGGAAGCGCACCAACCAGTCAGTTACCTTATCGGTGAACCCCTGCACAGGAAGCGCATCGTCTTCCAGCACCACTACCCGGCAAGGTTGCTCAGCAGCCCATTCGATAGCGCGGCGATGATTCCAGTTCGCGCCGTGGTCACCGTCATCAATAAGCAGATGAGCATCCAGCAGCGCGGCAAGTCGTTGCGCATGACCTATGCGAGAGTGATGGCCAACCACAACAAACTTTACTTGTGTTTCCACCATGCGGCCTCCTTACCGATACCATCAGTTTTGAAAACGGTATGTACCAGAGGGCCGGTGACCAGCCTGTCAGCGAATGACTGCGCGACAATACCGAACGCCAGCATGTCACCCACCGCGGCGCCAGCCTGTTCCTTCCTCCAGAATCGATAACTCTCGATCCGGTAGTAAAGACGGATGATGCCGTGAGCAAATGCCATTACATCAGCGCGGGTGCCACCCAGCAGACCAGCGTTAAGCATCACATCGCCGCGGTGCGCTTCAATGAATTCCTGATAGATACGCTCAGGATGATTCTGTTTCGCCCAGGTGTCGGCGTATGTCTTCGGTTCAGAACCAACGTAAACATTCCCGGGCTGCATTTCTTCCCACGGTGCGCGGAGCATTTCGACATCGGTACCATCTGTACACCAGACGAAACGATATTCAGGGTGATCGCGCAGGTGCTGCCAGATGTGCAGCCAGCGCCGGAAATAGACATTCATCTTTACGTCAGGTACGAGATACAGCTCAACATCTGCCGGGGCCGTCAGTAATTCATCCACCAGCGCAATACGCCCACAATTCCGAAGCGAGGCCGCCCACTTGGTCAGCATGTCAGGCGAGGCCATCATTTTCGTACCGCGTTGAGGGTCAGGCTGGCTGGTCAGTAACGTAGTGATAACCACGTCGCGCTGACGCCGATATTCAACATAACCGGTAAAGCCGGTATCACGTCGTTCATTGTGGATCTTCACATTACGTTCCACCAGCGCCTGGCGGTCGGGCCTCGGTACCGAACGCTCCACCGCTTCATGCTCATCGAGGGAATGAATCAGCTTGTCTGAACCGAGGACATCAGCGTAAGCCCACGTAGTCAGTCCAGCGTTATGGATGCGCAAGGCGAGGTCGCTGTGCTCATACATGCCGCGACCATAAACCGGATCGAATCCGCCCACCCTCTCGATTGCGCTACGGTGGTAATACAGCATCACGCCGCGCTGTCCGGTGTACGCCACATGCTGATCGTCACTGTAAAGCACCGAAAGGTCATTCAGCTTATTGCGACCAGCCAAATCGAGAAACTGGTAAGCCAGGTGTGGCTCGGGTGATTCGATGTAGGGAAGATGCCAGTTGTCGGCGATGGGCCAGGCATCATCATCCCACAGAAAAAGATGCTCGCACCCGGCATCCATCAGGGCTGACAGGCTGGCGTTCTTCGAAGCAACAATGCCGAGTGAAGTTTCATGGCGAAGCAGCTGCACGCCGTGGGGAACTACCGCTGCAGGTTTTGAACCATCATCGACTACCACCACCAGCGCGCCGGCGGGAAGATGCTTCATGTGCTGCTCGAATGCTCGCTTTAAAACGTCTGCGCGCTGATGTGTCGAAATGGCAATGCCGATCCGTGAAGAAACGACGCTGGCGGGAGCGTATGGGACACCATCAATAGTGACCTGCATAAAATCTCCCGTCAGATTCCACGCCGTAAGGAAGTCCAGATCGCACCGCCTGGCTGCATAGCTTGTTGAATAGTTTCGTCCACAACCTTTTTGATGGACTGCTGTAAGGCGGTCTCTAACGCGTTTTGGGTATTGGCAGCAACCGCAAACTTTTCAGCCAAAAACTTCACGCGGCTTTTACCATCGTCAACATCGAGGGCCATGCCAGCTTCGTGCTGTTTATCCTTGTCGGTGACGTTCACATTCAATTTCACGTTATAACCCGTAGACAATACGCTATCTCCGATTAGCGCCTTATGGATGTAGGCTTGCCCTGATTTATCGACAAACCAGCCCCATTTAAAGTCTTCAATTGGGCAGTAGCTATTGATGCCGTCTCCTAGCTCATCTATAGGGCAGCCGCTAAAACCACCAGCAGGCACACCAAAGTTCGTATTTACCAGGTGCTTAATAGCAAACTCCTGCCCTTCAGCAGTAAGGAAGGTGAAAAAGTTTTTCTCCTGATATTTCGTAGCGGCATGGCGACTTTCAGCAAACCCGAGTTCGCGAAGCTCAGCTGCACCAGATTTAGCAGGAAGGTCACCAGACTTAAGGGCGCCACGGAAAAACAGCGCATACAGAACATCCGTCGCCGCGCCGGACAAAGTAATGATTTTCTGACTCATAATTTTTTCCCTTTTAAGCGCGACCTAATTTGTTGAAGGCTGAAGGCTTGCCGGTGCGTAACCCGTAATCGTCTTCGTTAAAAACACCGATAACCACTTTGGGTTTGCCTTTTTTATCGGCAATAACGATTGCGTCACTGCGAAGGAAGGTTCTGAGGCCGTTTTTCGATTTTCTGCCTAATTGCATGTGATTGTTCCTTTTAGGCGTGAGCCTGTCGCACGGCAAAGCCGCCGAAAGTTAACGGTTTGCCCAGACTCACAGCTGAAAGACTTTCTATGATGTGCGCGTGCGATGCGCAGATGTATTGCAGAGTGGCTATTTGTTTTTGAGGCGGGCCCAGAGCATGCAGCCGTTGAGGGTAATTGACACCACCAGCAAGCTAAGGAACACGGTGGGTAATGAGTAAAAAATTAAAGAGGCACTACACATATCCTTATCCTCTGGTGGGTATATGGATTGTCTTATCCGCTGGAGGGGATAACCAGAACTATTGCGAGGTTCTGGTTTCCTTCTGGCAGTTCGCCTGCCACGCTTTGTTATGCGCCAGGATGTCTTTCTTCGTCTGGCGGTCCAGTACATCCCAGTCGTGATCCGTTCCGTAGATGGGTTTAACCCAGTCGCAAGCCGAGTCCACTACCTCAACCTTTACGGGTCCAGTTTGTGCGCAGCTCACGATCAACATCATCGCCAGGCATATGGTTAACAGTCTGCTGTACATTGCTGGCCTCTTTCGTTGTCTCTACCCGGCGTTCTGCTGCTGCGACCGTTGCCGCTGCGTTATCTTCGGTGCGCTGCTGGTCGGCTTTCGCTTCCGCTTTGCTGGTGCCGCGAATATGGCCCAATCCGAATCCGCTGGCAGCGGCCACACAGATTGCACCAATTACACCGATGATGATTTCAACAATGCTCATGCTTCCACCTTCGGTTCAAAGGATCTAACGTTCATCGGCTCCCCTGACGGGAAAGACCAATTCATCCAGGCAAAGGTCTTAAGCTCACACATACCGTCAAACATCTCACCGGGTTCGACATCTTCGTAGCTGCAGACGATATGAAGCTCATTGCCTTGTGCCTGAAGAACAACCGTATCTGTCTCCCACCGCGGGATTAGGATGCGTAGCCACTTTTTCATACCAGCACCGTTTTGGCCTTACCGAAGCGAGCGCGACGATCTTCAAGTCCGTTCGTTCCGCCATTGATAATTTTCGTTACCTGCAGCAGGTTATCTGAATAGTTCAGACATCCCTTTGTAACGAAGAACCATGCCGCGCTCCTTGCTGCATAAATGGGCTCGGCTAATAGCTCAGGCTGCTGAACCAGATCAACCTTCAGGGCAATGCCGCAGTCACGGTAGTTATCCAGGAACGTGATGCCGATGAGCCCACGCGCACGGTATTTCCATCCATCACCAGGCGCATTGTTACCGTAGCGTTTGCTGTAGACCAAGTTAGCAATGGCACGCTGACGCTCAATCGGTAATGCTCGCTCTTCAGGTCGGCGGCCTAACTGGTTAGCCTGGTCTTGTGTGATGCGTCCCGCACGAATGAAATTTGTTAACCCCACTACGCTGTAGTTGAAGTTTTCCTGTAGCCGGGTGAACCCTGTCGACTCATGCCCAGCCTGCGCAATGAACATGGCCTGGTCTACCGGCTTGGTGATGCCGAACTCTTTCATCGCATCACTGATTGGCTGAAACCAGCGCGCAGCTAACTCGGCGCTTAACCCAGCCGCCATTTGAAATTGTGATTGGTTCATTAGTGCCTCAGTGCATCAACCAAGCGCGCCACGTTTCCCCGAGCCCAGAGAACGGCAGCACAGATCAGGACGTTGACCAGCACCACAAACCAATGGGATTCATGGTACAGGCCGAACAGATAACGGAAAGGGACGCTGGCGTATACCAGCACCGTGAAATAAGCCATCAGCGATATCAGTGGGCGATGTCTCGCCCCGCCGCGCTGGTAGAACATCAGTGCAATAACGATAACAGCAGAGATAATTGCGTTTGCCATCGCACTCGGATCACTTGTTACCATTGCTGGCCCCTCCACCACGTAAACGCGAGAGAATTCCAAACAGGCTACCCAAATCCTGACTGTTAACGAACGTCAGCAGCTTAATAGCAATAGCGGCTACGATTACCGCGCCCAGCGCATCAAGTGGCCTGTCACTGTACCCTGTCCATTTGGAGAAATAAGAGCCGAGTAGTGGCGCGCCGATAACACCGAAGATGAATGAGGTGATGAAGTAGCCCACCAGCTTAAGGCGGCTGATATTAACCGCCGTAGCGACGTAGAATACCGCGCCTGCGAATGCGCCAAACACCACACCGTAATCTATGCCGGTTGCCAGGCCAAACATGCTGGCCCCCATCAGACCACCAGCTGCTACCGTAGTGCCAGAAACAGGATCGGACATTTAGCCCCCTCTTATTGCCGTGAGTCCTCTCAGAACGAGGGGAATAAAAAAGGCTGCCTATTGGCAGCCTCGATAAAGTATTGTTGATTAAAGATTTTGTTTAGCTTTTTCCCAGTCCTCTTTTAAGAGTAACTGCATTGCTAAAACGAATTTATTCAGATTTTCATTTACTTTTACTGAATCCATTTCCGTTGACGTTTTAATCATATGTTCAGAATGAGTCTTAAGTTCTGACATTATTTCAACTATGTTGTCGTGGTCCTTTCGACTCGGGTTCAACATCATCCTTATCCGAGTTGACTGAAGTACTAGTTTAATAAATGAATCATTTAAAGCGTTTTTCGTTGAAGTTAACTGCTGCCCTGAAATTTTCGCGTGCACTTCGTAAACAAGTCGCTGACTCAGAACAATATTTTCATAAACTGTAGAGACGAATTCGGCAGAAGCCTCTCGCAGATCTTTTATCCAAACTAATCTATTAGCTGAAATTACTTGAGCTTTACGTCCTTCCTCGGCAATTGTGATTTGTGTCTTTCGGCTTTCTTCAAAATCTTTAAACTGTTTATCCCTGTCTTCGCGCATGGTTCTATTATTATTTTTAATTGACCACCAAGCAATTGCCGCAGGTATAGCTGAAGCGATGATAGCACCTGCCACACTCGCTGTAATAGTATCCCAGCCAAAACCAGAATTAGTTGTCACACTAAGATGGGGTATTTTTTCAATTAATAACCCTAAAGTTCCATTGAGCGGGAACGGAATACCTTGCCAAGCCATAACGCCTCCTTTTTGAGGCATCATAACAAAAAACCCGCACTGATGGCGGGTTTCATTTATTTGTTGCTCAGTTCGCTTTAACGTCCCGAGCCTACCACAATTTAAGCACTTTTTTGCTCACTCTGCAACTTAAATTTGTCGCTATTTGTGCCGAACGCGTCACAAAGTGGTGCGTAAAGGATCGATTCTGCAAGACTAACCCATGTATCAATTCGTCGGCGGCAGGTGATGAGGGTCCAGTCAGGATGTTTGACATTAAGCTCGTTCGCCATCTGGAGCTTGCTCTTGCGGAGTCTGTGACGGTCCACGATGACGCCATAAAGTGATCGGTAGTCGTCATTCATCAGGACGGAAGCAATAACACCATCCACCTTAAGGCCCTCTTCATCCGAGCAGAACGCCAGGCCGCTTTTGTTTTTGCTGTCGAGGATTTCGCGCAGGTATGCTTCCAGCTCAAGTTTGGTGATGCCGGATTTCTTCATGCGGCGCAGCGCATCGTTGATTGCGGTCTTGGTGATTTTTCCGGATGCAAGCAACTGGTTGAACATGTTCCCGCCTGAACCACCACCGATGTACGACCAGCGGCCCCACATGCGGAGCTTACCCTGTACCCAGATGCTTTCGAGAGTGCGAAGGCGAACCATCTCGCCGGATTTGCCAACTTCTGAAGGATTGATCATGTTGCGTCTCCACTTACGCCAGTGCGCCGATTGCCAGCGCACGATCTAAAAACCGAAACAACAGCGTTAACTGGTCGCCGTGCTTCGCTTCAAATGCCACAGGATCAGCGTGCAACTCGTCGTGATGCGCTCTGCACAGCGGTATCACAAACAGGTCGTGCGCTTTGGTCCCCATTCCACCCTGCCCGTGGCCTATCAGGTGGTGGGGGTCGTCTGCCGGGTTATTGCAGCAACTGCACTGCTGCGACTTCACCCAGCGGGTGTACTTCTCGTTCTCCCAGCGGCGACGCTTTGGCCTCAGCATGAAAGATTCCGGTGATTCAGGGTCAACCCTCACCGAAACAATCTTCTTAACTTTCTCCTGGAGGATTTCAGTCGCCGGCAATGACGGAACAATGTCACTTTCCCGCATCACTGAGTTGTGCGATTCAGGCTTAATCCTGAGGGCTTTATTTGCCAATGATTCAGGAATAAGGTCAGCCAGATCGTTACGTACCATCCACCAGCAGAACTCCGGTAGCGTCAGGGTGTGGTCTTCGCTGAATCCCAGCATAATATTCACCCTTTCGAGCAGCCATTTTACCAGGTTCTGCATGGCAATTCCTGCCAGTCTTTCAGTGGTTTGTTCACGCAGTTCGTTATCACAAGCCCAGCAAAGACGAATACTGCCAGGAGCATGACGCATCACTGTAAAATCTCTTGCGTGCCAGTCCTTGTGTGGCCACTGACATTCGAATTTACGCTCAAGCCACGCATCAAGACCAGTCAGCCCACCAGCGCGCTGTATAACCCTCTCGTTCACGAAAAGCTCCTGCATACCGACATCATCTGTCAGCGGTTGATGCGCTTCTGGAATCAGCCCAGATGGTAGATGTTGGATTGCTTCGGATGGTGTTTCAATCATCACGCGCCCACGACGAAATAGCCAAAGCAACTCATTACCAGGGCGGAACAACACCACCCCGGACATCGGAGCAACTTCAGGTGTAAGTATGGCTCTCACGCAATTTGCCCCTTAGCGATATGCTCAGCCCACAGGCCGCCGATCCAGCGAACACCCTTTGCTGTAAAGCGCGACTGATTGAATGCGTAGTTGGTCTGGTTGGTTGTGCCGGTCTTAACTTCAAAACGCCCTGCTTCGATGTGTTTGCTCTTCGGCGTAAGCACGCGGTTAAGGCGGTACATGATGCCGTTCTCAATGAGGAACATAGCGAACTCTGGTTCTTTGGCGTTCAGGAGCTTGGCAACCTGTCGGAACGTCATTGATCCAGTGGCCTTGACATAGCGATCAACAAATTCAGCCTTAGGCGCTGCTATGGCAAGTTCATCACTCAGGCGTTGCTTCTGTTCGGCAAGGTCGGCAGCGAGGCGGAGTGCTTCAGGGAGTGTTTGCGGTACCGCCATTCCTGCCCCGCTCTCCAGTTCCTGCCAGCGGTCAACCAGACGGGCGGTAAACTCCGGGCACAGCTGGGCGACGATCACATAGCTATCTCGCTTGTTAACTTCGTAGTAGTGGTAAACCTGCTGGTTCTGTGGATGGGTGTACTGCATTGCAGCATACCCCCCAATTACCCCAGAGTTCATGAGTCGTTCGATGGTCACGCAAACGTTGCTGTGGCGAGAGTCGACCAGCTTTGCAATCTCACGGCTGGACATCGTTATTTGTTGCCCCATTGTTGAGGCATGGTGCGTCGGACACATTACGGTGATATTCATCTGATTCATGCTCTTCTCCACTTATCAGGCGGCTGCACCCGCCAGAGGTACATGTTTCTTGATCGATATCTCTACTCGTCCACCCGGTACCTTCGGCCCCCACTCCACCAGCATTCTCTGCACCTGGCTGTCATCCTCCCAGATGCCAGCGTGAGTAAGTGCGTCGAACAGGGCCTTGTTGTAGTTGTCGATGTCACGGCGGCGTTCGTCAGGTGGGTACAACGTAATTTCGACGGTTGCAGGTGCGGTTGATGGCTTTGGAAGGAAGCGAAGCTGCTCAACGATAGCCACGCAGGCAGCGCTCTGGTATGCCCTTCCTTTGGCGCTGATCAGATGGCGACCTTTTAAAGGCCCCTTGTTCGGGGCTCTCCAGTATGTGTTTACGCTCGGCGGGAACGGGAGTACCAGTTTCATGAATCGACTCCATAACGCCCGTTCAGGCGTCCTATTACGCTGTTGAACATCACCAGGCTTACACCCATCGGTTTCACCTTCTCGTGGTAGTGCTTCAGGATCGGCGGCACAACGACGTTCCAGCTTGGCTTTGGCTTCTGCTTCAGAGCTTTTTTGATGGCATCGTTGCACTGACGGGCAACATCACGCACTGCGTTCTCATGCTCGGTTGATAGCTTCTTCATGCTGCTCTCCATCCGTCCTTAAGGATGGGCTGGACGTTGCCAGGGAAAAACTCCACATCCGGTGAATCTGCCTGATTGCCCCAATGGTGCCAGCCTGGCGCACCGCAACGGCTAAAGAGTTCGATGCGCGGAACGTCACCGTAAAGTTCTTCCAGGCGAAAACGGGCCTCTGCTGGCTTCTGGCTGTGTTCGCCGAGTGGGCTGTAGATAACCTGCTTGATGCTGGCACACTGGCGTTCAAGTCCATTGCCTCTGGTGGCAATAAGCAGGTCTTCGGTATTGGCTCGGGTGTAGTTGCCCCCGTTCATGCGGGTCTGCGTGTTCAGCAGGTCGAGGAAATCGTAAAAGTCCTCTACTCCACCATCCTGAAGCGCTTTGTTGATGTGCTGCTCTGCCAGCGGGTTGAACTTCACCCAGGTAAAGCCCTTCATCGTGCGGACCTTAAAGCCCCATGCTTCTGCCAGTTCAATAGCTTCTCGGGTGTGCGTGCCGGTGAACCACATAGCCAGAACAGCATCATCGGCAGCCAAGTCCCAGATCGGAAGGCGCTTCATGTCGATAAGCTTCATCGTGCCGTAGTGATTTGTAGCCGCGCCATTGCTTACTGTGTTGCCATATTCCCAGGCTGGGTCAGCGTAAATCAGTGAGTATTTCATCAAACGTTCCTCGCTCGGCCAGCCAGACACCATCCATCAGCAGGACCCTTGGCCCTCTGAACCACGCTCAGGCAGCGCTGGCGCTCGGCCATAATCTTTTCACGCATCTCTTCGTTTTTTGATCGGGTGAAGGCTTCCATCAGAACGGTTGCGGCACGCAGGAATAGGCCTTTCTCAAATAGTTCCTGGGCCTTAACCATCATCGCAACGACAGCTGGGTTTGGCGCGGATTCCTGCTTTGGCTCAGGAACTAATTCAGCTTTTTCTATCGGGTAGCGCGGGACAATCGGCCCGATTGGACCAACCGGCGCTTTTGCGTAGTAACGGAAGTTGTGGCGTTCGCCTTTGCGCTCAGCACGGTTAAGCATGACCAGACGGCATACTGCACGCTGCACGCTGTGCAATTCGTACTCCGGCAGAGCTGCGGCGATCTCTTTGTTCGTCAGTCCAGGGTTGTTTGCCACGAACAGCTGAATTGTTTTCAGAAAACTCATGAGTTCGCTCCTCTGAAACCATCGGGGATCTTGCTGTAGTCAGTATTCTGGAAAGTGGATTTAAAAATCCCATCCTCTCGGGCCCACTCGCCGTTAACACGAACAGGACGCCCAGCCTTGGCCCAGCTGTTGGCTGATTTCAGGTAGCCTTGAAACTTGGATGGCTGAAACAGCGTTTGTGGGCGGAGGTACGCAGACATCGTCAGGTCTTCGCTCCACTTGGCGTTGCAGTAGTCCACTACCAGAGACAGCTCTTCAACTGTGAAGCCCTCCCCGATTCGGGCGCGGATGTTTTGCAGCGAAGTGGTTGAAACCTGATAACGCGAATTAGTCACTTGGTTCAGGTGAATCAAAACCTGTTTAGCTTGATCAGTGATCAAAACATCACGGTCTGGTTGCGGCGCAACCGGACAAGAAGGGTTTTTAATATCTGTAGTAATCTCTGTTGTATTCTCTGTAAGAACATCAGTGCAATTTGACCTGATGAGAGCGGTTCGTTTTGACCCGATGGAGCGTTTCACTTTGACCTCTTCCATCGGCTCATTTTGACCTGATGGAAGAGTGCAATTTGAACTCTTCGATTTGGTCACTTTGACCTCATCTAAAAGCTCACTTTCGTAGTTGATCGTGTAGTAGTTCGTCATGTCGCGCTGAGACTTGTTCAGCTGCTCCACTTTGAGCACGCCGAGGTTTTTCAGGCGGGTAAATGTGCGCTTCAGCGTAGACTCAGACCAGAACGGGAACTGCTCCAGCCACTGCTCGTTGGTGTTGTAAATCCAGCGCACGCCGTCACGCTCCAGTCCGGAGGTGGTCTCTTTCAGCCAGTAGTTAACCTGTTGCAATGCAATGGCCTCGTTAAGGCCAATGCTGAATGCAAGGTCAGGGTTAATCACTATCGGCCGGGATGGCATTAACAGGCTCATGGTCGTCCTTTAACTCTGTAAATTTACGCTGGAATTGTTCAAGAGGGCTGAAGCACTCATGATCGTACCCTTCGCGAAGGTATATAACGCGTCGAGTCTGTGGCTCCCACCTGATGACGTGGACGGGAATGCCTCTGTGGTCTTTGAATCGCCGGTTAACTTCAGCCATTCCTCACGCCCCTTCTCGTTCATCTGAGTGAAAGCCTCTACCATCACGTTCTCAGGCTGGTAGTTGTTCCCACCAGGCTGGTCGTTTAATCTCTCCACATAGCCGAACGGGGATTCTTTTCCCACCAGTGGAAGGCATCTGAATTGCTTCGCTGGTCTCAATCGGTTTAAACTGTTCATGCGTTAGTTTCTCCACTGAATACGACACGCCACGACGCCCGGAGCTGCACACTCGCGGGCGTCACTTCTTTTGGCTTTTCTTACGGCTAAACAGCGCGACAATCGCGCGAATTTCTTCTTCACGCGCAGCCAGATGACGGCGGTGATGCTCGTGAATTTCTTCGGCTTCATGCGGTTCAATCACTCCATCTTCCAGGGCTTTCTGGATAATCTGATCCACCTGACCGCGTGCTGCTGCAGTTCTCATAGCACGGGTAAACAGGTCTACGCGATCGAGGTCTTCCAGCTGTGGCACGTCCACCAGCAAAGCACCGCGGCGTTGCGCGAAGTAATCAGCCAGGAGAGACGTATTGGAGATGTCTTCCATCGCCTCCAGCTCGTTCACTTCGAAGAAGCGGCAGCCGTTCTTCTCGTACAGGTTGTTGTTAAACTGTGTTACGGACATGCCAAGAGCACCTGCCATAGCTTCACGGCCACCCGGATACGCTTTGCACATCGCTTTCACTACTTCTTTCAAGCTTGGCTCTACCATGTTGTTTTTCCTTTGGTAGTTACGTAATGCTGATCGCTGAGTTACGGTGTTACTGCAACGTCAGGATTAGCAGGTTTATTTTTGTTAGGGAATGGTCGTACTTCCTCGGCTTCAATCTTCCCGTCTTCGTTAACCAGGATATTTACCCGGCGATTACGCTTGAGAGCTTTACTGATTGCGCTTTGGTATACCCCAAGTGCCTCAGCAGTTTTTGCCTGACCGTTTTCCAAAACATATTCAGATAGCGGAATAATCTTCATTGGTTTTCCTCGTGGTTTGCACATAAGGAGTATCACTGTTAGTGATAAATATGTCAACACTAGCGGTGATTGGTGATTATGCCGTGCGGTGATAAATTATGAGAATGAAAAAGAAACCATTGACCGCCGAACAACTTGCTGATGCCAACAGGCTGAAAGCTATTTTTGAGTCCAAGAAAAAAGTGCTGGGGCTCTCACAGGAGACTTTGGCTGAACAAATGGGGATGGGGCAAAGTGGTGTTGCGCAGTTACTGAACGGCACAAACGCTATCAACGCTACTCATGCCGCACAGTTCGCTAAAATTCTCGGAGTAAAAGTCGATGATTTCAGCCCATCCCTTGCAGCTGAAATTTCAGCTATGTTTGAGGCGATAGCGAACGGAAGAAATCAATCCTCTGTGTATGAGTACCCGTTATTAACCGAAGTACAAGCGGGCTCATTTTGCCCCGTTAGCTCATACACAGAACGCGACGCGAAGGAATGGGTTTCAACCACTGTTAAAGCTAGTGACTCCGCCTTTTGGCTTGAGGTATCAGGTCATTCGATGACTGCGCCTCCAGGAGTAAAACCGAGCTTTCCTGAGGGAATGCTCATACTCATAGATCCTGAACAGGATGTTGATCCTGGTGATTTCTGTGTTGCTGGTATATTCAACGATTCAGAGGTTACTTTTAAAAAATTTGTTCGTGAAGACGGGAAGCCCTGGCTCGAACCTCTAAACCCCAGCCCTCGCTATCAGGCCATTGAATGTAATGAGAATTGCAGAATAATAGGCAAAGTCGTCAAGGCCCAATGGCCTGAAACTATCTTCGTATAAGGAGCCAATCGGCTCCTTTTTTTGCATCTTTTTTTCACCTTACTAATCATAAAGTTAACACTATGCGTGATATTTTTATCACTACAGGTGTTGACCATTTAATTACTATTGGTGATACTCATTCCATCAGCAGCGAACATTGTGGGTAGGCAGGATGAGCACTGACGCAAACAGAAAAATGGTAACTCTGCCTGATGGGGTGACATTTACACCTGTTTACAGCAAGTGCCCTAAATGCGGTTGTGACCTACAGAAGTGGCATGATTCCTTTGTAGATCAGATAAGCACCGATCAAACAAAGAATGGTTCCGGTGATGTTGAAGGCACGCTTAAAGCCAGTACCAAGAAATCGCTGGCCCATAGCCTCCTGAACGATTGTGTAGCGTGGATGATTTTTCCATTCACCGCAGCAAAAAAATATGCCACCAAGAGAAATCAGAAGCGTTGAGTTGGTGGGAAGTTTGGGTAGTAGTCCACCGGCGGTAGAAAGGAATACGATCGTGCAAATGACGATCAGCACCTTATACCAAACATCCAATTGAAGGTTGGATAAAGGATTGTTCATGTTTTTCAGTTTCTTGGTTGTGTGAGAACTCCAAGAATACCACTGAGCCTGATGTGGTGAAAAGACAGGCAAAGATTTCATTGCTGTATGTAGTCTTGGCGGTCGGCAGTTATGAATGTCCTTAATGTCGACCGCCCCTTTTACACAACTGAAAGCGCGTTCAGCCAGTTCCTTGAGAGGCCGAAGTCGTTAAATCAACTCAGGAGAACGCGCTCCCAATTGTGGAGAAGCTAACTGGCGGTGGCAGCCGCCCGTTTCACTAAGTGCCCTGGTTGGGTGCTTACTAAAACGAACCCCCGTAATTTTTTTTCGCCAACCGGCGAGGGATTCGTGCAACTAAAATTCAGCGCTGTGCAGAGCGCGTATAACACGGAGAAACTATCCATGACGAACACACAGAACGTCACCGAGTTACAATCACGCATGACCAGAGAGCAATTGGTCGAAGCAGCGCGTAAGGCAGCCCCTCTCCTTCCGCCAGCTTATTGCGACATTTTGACAGAACTGGCTAACCGCCTGGACTATACCAGCGTCGCGCTTTGTGAAGCGATGGCTCAGCGTAAGGAACTGGCTGCTCAGAACGTCACCTTGCGTGAAGATGTCACGAGCTGGGCCAAAGAGTGTGACCGCATTGTTGAGCGTTACACAAAGACCCGTACCAATATGCATCTGCTGGAAGCACAGCGAGAGCTACGTGAACTTTCTCCCGTCGTTATTTCACTGAAAAAAGAGGAAGCGCTCTAATGGCTAACTCATTCAAACAAATGACCAAGGCTGGAGTAATTAAGCGCACCGATACCGGGATGTTTATTGCTCTTTCAGATATCCACGTTCGTGAAGGTTTCAACAAGCGTGAAGACGACGAGCGCACCCGCCAGGCAGATGATGATCTGTTTAACTACCTGATGAATGGTGGTTCAGTTCCTCCGCTGGAAGTTATCGCACGTGATGAAGGTGGTGTGTGGGTTGTTGAAGGCCATCGCCGCCGTCGCTGCTACGCACGCTGTGCTGCGGCTGGCAAGCCTGTAGACCGCATCCACATCATGCCTTTCAACGGCAACGATGTTCAGCGCCTGGCACGCATCATGACCAGTAACAACCAGCTCCCGCTATCTGATATGGAACAGGCAGCTGTTATTCAGGAGCTTCATAACGCCTTCAACCAGACCACCAGCGAGATAGCAAAGCTGGTGAATAAGTCTGTGGCCACCGTGGAGAAGCTGCTGCTCCTCAGCACGGCGAACCATGACGTTCAGAAGGAGGTTAAATCCGGTGCGGTGTCTGTTGATGTCGCGGTTGATCGCGTTATGGAGTATGGCGAACAAGCCGGGAAAGTTCTCCAACATGATAAAGCTGTAGCGGCTGCCCAGGGTAAATCGAAAGTAACCCGTAGCTCTATCGCGCCGGAGCTGAGTGTAAAGAACGCACGCCGTTTCGTTGAGCTGATGGCTCAGGCCACGATCAGTGATGAAGGTGTCTTCACTCTTGAAGGCACTGCCCTGGCCGAAGCGCTGTCGATTATGGACGAGCACAGAGCGATTGCGGAAGCACGTGAAACATACCGACTTTCACAGCCAGTGCCTGAAACAGAGGTGGTAGGCAAAAGGCTTTACGTGAAACTGGAAGGCATTGAGATCGGCACCGCTAAAATCTATCGAGGCAAGAACGTCATCCTTAATGGGATCGTCACCAGCCAGTCAAAGGCTGTTGCCCACTTCGTTAAGCAGCACAAACTGCAGCAGCAAAATAATCATGACAGCCAATAAACCAATGACCAGCGAACAGTTGGATGAACTGATGACTGTTGCAGTCAATATGCAGCGCGATAGTGAAAAAGCAGATGACCGACCTGCCGCTATGTTCGCTTATGCCGTTCAGGTTGCTGTTCTGGAGTTGCGCAAGGTTCGCAATCATGCTGCAAAAATACCTGAGACCAGCATGAGCATAGCCCGTTACTGGATTAGTCCTAACGGAATTGCCTGTGAAGATAATGAAGGCAAGTTTGTTAAATACGAAGACCATGCCGCACTTGAAGCCAGATATCTGGAGATGGCTGCGGAGAATGCCCGCTGCAAGTTTGAGGTATCACGCTGCCATCAGACAGTAAATGAAATGTTCAAAAACCGAGAAAAGTGGATAGACAAAGAGTGGCTGTCCTCAATCTGGTCAACGTCAAAGCGCCTGATGGAAGAAAACCCGGCCACCGATGTTTTTATGGCTGAAGTGCGTGCGCAGGGTGTGGAGATGTGCTCAGCAGAGATACAGAAACAAGTCTGGGATGAACGAGAAGGTGATGGGATGGTCGCGGCAATTGACGCTATGGAAATCTATGCCGCACAGCTTCGCAAAGGAGTGCAGTCATGAGACTGAAAATGCACACACCGAACGGATCGGTGATTGTTGAAAGTAATCTGGTAACGCAGTTCTACCCTGATTTCGAAAGCGGAGGCGAACTGACCACCATCGAAACGGTATCGGCCACAGGTGAAACTTTCTCGGTGAAAGTTAAGCATTCGTTTGTGCAAGTGACGAGCGCACTGGCTACCGCATGGCGCGTTGACGAAAAGAAAGCAGAAGGAGCCGCCCAATGAGCAACATCGACAAACAGGCGCTGCGCGAAGCGGCGGAGAAGGCATTACAGGGCAACTGGGATTACGAGGCGAGGGCAATCTGGAATACCAGTGATAGCGGCAATGTTCAGCACATGGCAGCGGTCGATGCTGGTGATGACATCAGCGATGAAGAGCATAAGAGCAATATGCGTTTTATAACGCTCGCCACGCCTGCCGTGGTTCGGGATTTGCTGGATGAGTTGTCCGAGTCACAAGCCGGCAAAGCTAACGAATCCTCCTGCGCTGACAGCACTATCAATCTCGCTATCAATTGGCAAATTCGCTGCAAAGATGCAGAAGCCAAGCTGGAAGTGGCAGAGAAGCGGATTGCTGAGCTGGAGGCCATCGCTAAATCTGTAAAATTTGACCCAATTCCAATGGAAGATTTAGGCAACAAGAGCGACGGCAAAAAACACCCATACATGTTTGGTGCTGGATATAACAGCGCAGTGGTTCACTGTGAAAGCGTGTTGCTTCAGGCGTTCGCCGCCGCAGCCGGTAAAGGATACGCATCATGATCACTATTACCAAAGAGCAGGCGAAGCAAATCATTGAGGCAGCCGATGAGGTTATAACCGCGTTGGCCGGAACTAACGAAGACGTTCATCCGGATAACAGCACCAAAATGGTTCAGTTGTACGATGACCTGAACGACCACTACGCACCGCCAGAAGTTGTGCGAGAGCTGGCGCGTATCGCGCTGGCATCGCTCGAAGCGGAGCCTGTTGCGTACATCTTCAAGCATCCGGCAGGCAGGCTGTTCTGGTCACTTACTGACGAGAGCAACAAAGGGCAAAGCGACGTTATGCCGGTTTACTCCGCTCCAGTTCCGGCTTTTGTGCCTCCAGCCATTGAGCCAGATTACGAGGTCATCAAAGGCATACTTCCAACCGCTAATCCAGATGAATATGCGTGCTGCATCGCGGCCGATATGTGGAACGCCTGCCGTGCCGCCATGCTTCAGGGTGCCGGCAACTCCGAGTCGCAGCACGCCGTCAAAGCCTTGCCATTACTGAATTCTTCAGTAAAAGACATCGAGTTGCAGCATGCCGATACACGGGTAAATGCTGATAGCAACTCTCCGGTGATTCCGGGTGGTTACGCACTGGTGCCGATTGAGCCGACAACCAATCAATGGGCTGCCGGAATGCAAGCCTTTGATTCTGGAATGGACAAAGTTACACGAGTATACAAAGCCATGCTCACAGCAGCACCGCAGCAGGAAGTGAAGTAATGCCTCCGGTAAAAGTTGTTGTCATCACGGTAGTGATGTTCGCTATTTGCCAGCTCATATCCATGGCCGGGTATGGCTTATGGTGAGCAAACTCAAACAGCGGCGCCTGCGCCGCCTTAAAGCGGACGTGGCCTGGTGGAAAGGTGAAGCATCGGACCTGTACGCCAGAGTCATGGAGCAGGCCGACGAAATAGCCGAACTCCGCAGGCTGGTTATCCGCGTGCCGATGCCGGTACTCATACCTAAAGAGATGGCCCACCAGCTTTACTACACCGAAACAAAAAGATGTCGTACCTGCAATGATGGGCTCCGTGGTGGTTGTTCATCATGCATTTTCTATAAGAGATAGCCGGGTGCAGCCGGTTAAGTGGAGAGCTATACGATGAGCGGACAAAGCCAACGTTTTCTTACCCCTGATGACCTCTATCTACTTACTGGTTATCGTCGCCCTTCCCTTCAGTGCCGTGCGCTGAAAGAAAGCGGTGTATTTTTCGTGGCCCGGAAAGACGGTAGGCCAGGCACTACATGGGATCATGTAACTAACCCTGCGGGCCTCAAGTTGGTAGTTAACAATCCAGAGGAAGAAGAACCAAACTTTAAGGACATGTAATGCCCAGAATCCGCAAAAACCCAGATGATAACTGGATGCCGCCCCGCGTTCGTCGGGGCAAGTCAGCCTATGAGTTCAGAACGCCTGACGGTAGAACAGTGAGATTATGCAACCACGATCTTACTAAGTCTCAGGTCTGGGCAGCCTATGAAAACTTCATCAACGATATCAAGGTTGGTTCTAACTTCCATGCACTATGCGAAGAATTTTTTAACTCTGGTGACTTCCATGAGTTGGCTACAGAAACCAGAAAGGACTACCGGAAATATTGCTCAAAGGTAACTGTCGTTTTCGGAAAAATGAAGCCAGACAACATCAAGCCTGAGCATATCAGGAAGTATATGGATAAGAGGGGTGTTAAGAGCAGGGTTCAGGCGAACCGAGAGAAAGCGTTTATGTCGAGGGTGTTCAGGTGGGCATATGAGCGTGGCAAAGTGAAGATGAATCCTTGCAAAGGTGTAAAGCAATTTAAGGAGCAAGCTCGGACTCGATACGTCACGGACAATGAATATGATGCATTATTCAGTGTATCCTCGGTGCCGGTGAAGATTGCTATGGAGTTGGCCTATCTCTGCTGCGCACGCCAGGGTGACATTCTGGACCTTAAAAAGAGTCAGATACTCGACGAAGGTATTTTAATTCAACAAAGCAAAACGGCAGTAAGCCAGATAAAGGCATGGACTGAGCGTTTATCTAATGCTGTTAATCTCGCAGATAACCTACCTTTGAATAGCGGAATGGTGAGCCTGTACGTGATCCACCAGCAGTCAGGTTCTCGTTACACACGAGATGCATTTAATGCACAGTGGATGAAAGCGAAAAAGGCAGCCGCTGAAAAATTTCCTGAGCTTGAATTTAACTTCACGTTCCATGATCTGAAAGCTAAAGGGATATCTGATCTGGAAGGAACGCTACATGAGAAACAGGAAATTTCAGGCCATAAAAATGCTTCACAGACGGCAAGATATAACAGGAAAATTTCTGTAGTTCCGGTGGTCGGGGGGCAGTAATGCCCTCTTTCTTTGGCGAAGTCGAATGGCGAAAGAATGGCGAATGGCGAAAAAATGCGCTAACACCCCGTCTTAGCTATCAACTCGACGGAAAATATAGAAATCAGCAAACGACGTATTGTTTTGATCGTTAGCATCAAACTGATATTTATTAGGTATGTACTTATGTAACTCCCAGGATTCGCCTCTGTTTTTCAAGACCCAATCCGTGAATTTTCGATGATACACGTGCTGGGCATATTTCGAGATAGAAACGTTATATTCCTCATTGTTCGAGGCATAAACGATGACAAATCTCGATGCCGCAGAGAAAAGCGTCTGCATATACTTTTCAAAAATTTCATCTTCAATAAGATGATAAATCACGTCCAGGGAGAGGGTTAATTCTGCCTGCTGCCCTGTCCAGTCACCTACCGGATAAAAATCTTTTGTCGGGTCGTTGCTAAACCGATTCCGGCAGAGCTGTATCGCATGGTCAGAAACATCAAAACCCGTATAGCGAGGATAGTCAGCGAGAGACAACTGGTTACCATCACCGCAGCCGAACTCCATCACAGAACTCACCTGCTCCTCTTTCACGAACGCATTAATAACCTCGGCCTTAAAGTCAGCCAGGCGACCATAAGAGCCCGCTCCGGAGTTGCCTTTTAAGCGGTAACGATCGTCCCAGTACTGGCCCGACTGACGGAAGGCCAGGGATTCTTTCTGAGAGTCGCGGTTATCAGCGGATTTCGTCGCAGAACGATCGATAACCGCTTTCGCCTCCGGCGCAAAGCCATAATGGGCAATCATGTTCTTAATATACTTGTCGTTCTCACCCTGCAGCAGGTTAGTTTGCCACAGACCATCTTCTGAGGTTCCTTTCCATTCCTCGGATTCCATATGTTCAAGAACAACATTAAATTTCACTCCGTTCATACGACACATCCAGAACAGCCAGACATCGTCAGCGCCAGGCGCTAATTTCTCAAAAATCTCTTTTTTGAGCACATCAGCATGGAAGCATTTTGGTGGATAAAGCGCACCGAATCCCGTGGTCGGGAAAATAAGGTTAGAAAGATCCGCGGTGACGGAGTAATTCCATTTCCACTCTTTATAAGGAACAGGTGTGTTATCGCTGCCAAGACGGATTTTATGTGCCCGGTGCGCAACCACCGTTTTATAATCCCCATCCCAACCGGCAATAAGTTTTTCCAGCCATTGCGGCTGATAGGCTAAATCATCATCGGCCGTCACGATGAAGGCATTAGGTTCCTCAATTAACGTCGGGACAATTTTCTTGTAAGAGCGAATATCGTCGCAATACTTTATCTCAATACCCTTCGACGCAAAGGCAAGGACGTTTTCTGGAACGAGATGGCGCTCCGACTCGGCAAGCCACAAAATAATACGATCCGCTTTAACGGTCTGTTTCAATAAACGTTGCAGGGTGTATTGCAGCGTAGCAAAACGCTTATGCCAGGAGGTTAAGCTGACAACAAGCTTTTGCGGTAAACCGTGTTTCCGCTGTTTTGCAGTAGTTAGCTGGTGGGGAAATAAAATCTCATTAATATAAGCCTCTGCACGCCCGGACGAGTGCGCCTGCAACAGCGTGGCCGCAACGTCATGCAGGCCATAAACCACATGCATAATAAAGGCTAATTTTTCATGCTGCGCACTACTGAGATTGCACAGCCTGTGCTCGCCCGGAATAAATATCGCTTTAGCCGACACCATCTGCGTTGAGGCCAGAGGCTCAGCGTTAGCAAAGACTTTTGGCGCACCGTACTCAACGTCCGTAAAGCTGTGGAAGTTAAAACCGGAGTGCGCGAGTACGCTGCCAATCGCGTCCAGGGACATCTGGCCCTGATGAGTATTCGCAAAGGTAATTTTGACTTCGACGGTCAGACACTCTTGCAGAATGCGCGACCCATACTGGAAGACGGGTGCCAGATCGAATTTGTTGTCCAGCACCAACAGATCGACCTTTTCCAGCCCATGAATATTATCAAGCTGCGATGACTGAGATTTCAGCTCGACGAGAACTTCTGCGCCAGCGGCGTTCATCGTGTTCAGAGGTTTTAGCGTACTGCTCAGCCGATTATCCAAACACATATACACCGGCGTGAGTTCGCCGTTGCCTAAGGTGTGCAGTTTGATGTGCTGCATCGATTTTTTGCGCGGCGGCAGGTGTTTGTCTTCGACGATCCCGAGGGTATCCATAATGATAAAGAAGAATGAATCCAGCTCGGTCAGGCTGACAAATTTCTTACCCGTTGTGAAGCTGCCGCCAAAGTCCATGGTGATGACCTTACCCGCCAGTGCGAAGAAGAAGTCTTCACTTTCGATTCGCTTCGCGGCCACGTCAACCTCTGCCGGCATCTTCAGTTCGACCGGCTGGTTATCATCCAGGAAATAAGGCGCCTCGTCGCAGCGCAGGGTCAGCGCTTCGGGTTTTTTACCTTCACAGTAACGCTGCCAGACGGCGCGCATTGCCTGCGAGAAATGTTTCGCAAAGCGCTGGCCGTCGCATACCGGCGAGGCCAGTAAAATCTCGCGCATGTTGCCGCGGATAATCTCCAGGCTGTTGAGGTCCTGAGTCAGGCCGACGGTAATATCAATAAAGTTCTGCCAGTCGCTGGCCACCAGTTCCTGCAGGCCCGCGTTAACCAGGTGAGAGGCGGAGTGACGCCCCGCAAAGGTTGGGCCCGGCAAGGTCACGACAGGCACGCCCATCGCCAGGGCTTCACAGGTGGTCAGCCCACCGGAGTACGGCCAGGGGTCGAGGGCAATATCAACCTCGTTATAGCAGGCCAGTAGCTCCTGATGCGGTGCCATCCCTTCGATACGCACGCGTTCGCGCGCGATACCGTGGCCTTCCAGGGTCGTCAATACACGCTCTTTTAAGTTCTCGTTATCAAAGTTGAAGCTTTTCAGGAACAGCCTGGAATCCGGCACGCTGTGCAATAGCACCGCCCACTGGTTTAATAAAAAATTATTGATTTTAGAGGCGTTATTAAAACAGCCGAAGGTGAAGTAGCCTTTGGTTTTAACCGGCATTTCGCTCACCGCCGGGAGGTAGAACGGCGGATCGTAGCAAATATAGTCATCCGGCATACGGATCAACTTTTCGGTATACAGCGAGTCCGCCCATTCCGGCGTTTCGATGGCGTCGCTGAGCAGGTAGTCCATGCCGGCCAGCCCGGTGCTGCTGATTAACCCCCCTACCCACTTGATTTGAATCGGCGCGGGCTGCAGCTGGAAGGTTTGCATACGGCTGTTGGCGTTATAGCCGCAGAGGTCGAACAGAATATCAATCTCGTCTTCGCGGACAATCTTATCAAGCTCAGCAGCGCCAATATGCTCAACGACCCGCCAACTGGCACACATGCGCTTTAAGCGGTGAGTCAGGTGATCTTCCTGGTAGTTGGTGCTGTAGGCGTAGAATTCAATCTGTGAGGCGGGAATGTGCTCCAGCCCCATCACAATCATCTGCCCGACCGGATGCAAGCGCAAGCCATCCGAGACAAGACCAATACGCAGGCACTTATCTGGTGCTTTATTTTTGGCAACCGCACGCTTAACCGAGCGCGGGGGGAAATTTTCCTGCCAGCTTTTACACAGTTTAAGAATGTCTTCGGCGCTGCGCTCCGGATTATAGTGCGCACCAACGATACGGTTAAAATAGGGCGTAGGGTTATCTTTTGAGACTTCACAGCTGTGCTGGTACGCCTCATCCATCTCGTTGAACTGGCTCAGGTCTTGTTGGACCATCCCCAGATTATTCCAGTAGAGCCAGTTACCTGGCATTTCAGCGGTTAACTGCTTATAAAGCGCCTGCGCCTCTTCATATTTTTTCGATTTCTGTAAGACCGTAGCAAGAAGAAGTCGCAGCGGATTGGCCGCGTTTTTTTCAACCTGATGAATCGCCGTGGACAGATATTCTTCTGCTTCTGCTAAACGGTCGCTGCGATATAAAAGGTCCGATTTCGCGTAGATGGCTTCAACGTTATTTGAATCAATTTTAAGCGCTTTATCAACGCATTCGCCAGCCTGGAAAAACTGTCCCAACCTCTGATGTGCGCGTGCAGCAATAACCCAGAGCAGGTAGTTAGTAGCGTTTTCAACGAGTAATTCGTTAGCTACATTGAGTGATTTTTCTGGCTGAGTAGACAGCCATTCAACAGCAAGACGCATTTTTTCTTTGATCGAATGATCAATGGGTTGCTCACTGTTCTGAAAAGACTTGGCGGGTGATTTTTTCATAAAAGCACATTAATCCAGGTTTAACCGTCTGGCTGAGATTGGGCATTCAGTATAAAAAGCACAAAAAAAAATAACGGGTGAAATACCCGTTATTTTTTAGCTTAATTAGACAGATTGTAACTGAGCGATTAACGCAGCAGGGACAGAACGGTCTGAGGAACCTGGTTAGCCTGAGACAGTACAGAAGTACCCGCCTGCTGCAGGATCTGTGCGCGGCTCATGTTGGATACTTCGGTCGCGTAGTCAGCATCTTCAATGCGGCTCTTCGCAGCGGTGATGTTGGTCACGGTGCTGTTCAGGTTGTTAACGGTAGATTCGAAACGGTTCTGGCTCGCACCCAGGCTTGAACGCAGGGAGTCAACGTCAGAGATCGCTTTGTCGATTTCAGCCAGCAGGCCAGAAGCAACGGTTGCAGTTGCAGCGGTAGCAGCAGTCGCGCCGCTTGCAGCAGTACCTGCAGAGTAAGATGCCAGGATACCAACGGAACCTTTACCGGTGGTACCTTCGGTGATACCAGACATTTTGGCGTTGCCAGCGAACAGGGTAGAAGAGTCAATTTTCTTCAGGGAGATGCCGATAGTTTCGGAATCGTTCGCGCCAACCTGGATGTTCAGCGTCTGAGCGGTAGACAGAACCTTCACGCCGTTGAAGCTAGTCTGGCCAGCAACACGGTTGATCTCTTTCATACGGTCAACAACTTCGTTGTTGATGGAAACCAGGTCATCCGCAGAGTTAGTACCGTTCTGAGCCTGTACGGTCAGTTCACGGATACGCTGTAAGTTGGTGTTGATTTCGTTCAGTGCGCCTTCAGTAGTCTGTGCAACAGAGATACCGTCGTTTGCGTTACGTGCTGCCTGAGTCAGACCTTTAACTTGTGCAGTCATACGGTTGGCAATCGCCTGGCCAGCAGCGTCATCTTTCGCGCTGTTGATACGCAGACCAGAGGACAGACGCTCGATCGCAGTTCCCAGGGAAGACTGAGATTTGTTCAGGTTGTTCTGAGTAGTCAGGGACAACAGGTTAGTATTGATAACTGCCATAATTTTAATTCCTTCAAAAATGGGTTTAGGTTTCGGTGCCTAACACTCACGGCGTCTCTCACCGTCATCAAGGTTATCGACGCGTCCCAAAAAGACTTTAGAATCAATTTAGAAAAAAAATCATTCTATTGATTTATAAGCAATTATTTATCAAACCTGCTTTACAGTGACGCCTCCCAAAAGCAAATCCCCTCCCCTTTCAGTGCTTATTTACGCCTTCTCTTTCATGGCCGTAAGTAGCCCTTTTATTTACCGCAAGGTGTAATCCAGCTATTAGCCCACGCCTCTGGTGGCTATTCCAGGGATTATTTTTTTGTCTCTGGCGTAAACTTTTCCACCAATGCGCCGATAAAGAGTCCTGATCTACCAACGCATTTAAGGAAAACAGTTATGGCTACTATCACTAACCTCGGGATAGGTTCTGCAGGACTCGGGGATTTGTATAATCAGTTAGATACAGCAGAAAGAACGAAGCTGAAAACCATTACAACCCAGCAGACGACCTATAACGCGCAATTAAGTGCGTACGGTAAGCTGCAGAGCGCCATGACAAATCTGCAAACTGCGACGGCTGCGCTGGCAAAACCTGCGACCTGGAACTCCACGTCTGTCAGCAGTACGAATACCGCGTTTACCGCGACAACCTCGACCGAAGCGTCTACCGGCACGTTTACGGTCAACGTGAACCAAATGGCCAAAGCGCAGGTCCTGACCAGCGGCTCTATTTCCAGTAATACTGAAAAATTGGGTGAAGTAACGGGGGCTAAACGTACCATTACGATTACCCAGCCTGGTACGAAAAAGCCGCTGGAAGTTGAGATCTCTGACGCAGACACGTCACTGAGCGGTATCGCCAGCGCGATTAACAAAGCGAACGGCAACGTTACCGCGAGCGTCATTAAAGCTAAAGATGGCGACTACCGTCTGATGCTGACGTCGAAATCAACGGGTACCGACGGCCAGATGAGCATTAATGTCACCGGCGACGATACCTTACAGGCCGCGATCGGTTATGACTCTGCAAGCGCTACGGGTGCACTGACCGTACAGACGAAAGCGCAAAACGCCGTCCTGGTGGTGAATGACATCACCATCGAGCGCCAGAGCAACACGATTTCGGATGCGCTGCCGGGCGTGACCTTTACGGTCAAAGCGGAGAGTAAAGCAGACGAAACGCTGGATATTACCCGCGCAACCGATGCAAACCAGAAAGCGATTTCTGACTGGGTAACGGCGTATAACTCGCTGCAGTCCACCATCAACAGCGTTACCAAATATGTGGCTGTAGAAGCGGGTGAAGATCAGTCTGCCAGCAACGGGGCGTTAGTGGGTGACGGTAATGTCCGTGGGATCCAGGCGCAGCTGCGTAGCATGTTGACGGATGTTCAGAGCGGCTCCGTACAGATTATGGCGCAGTTAGGTATTACTCAGGACCCGGCGAAAGGTAGCGATGGCACCATGGGTAACCTGAAAATTGACAGTGATAAACTGAAAAAAGCACTTACAGACAACCCTGCCGGCGTACAGCAATACTTTATCGGCGACGGAAAAACCACCGGGCTCGCCACCCAAATGAGCAGCACGCTGGATTCTATGCTGAGTACCAGTGCCGGTAAAACCGGGGTCATCCAGAATGCCAAAGACGGTATCAATAAAACACTTAAGAGTCTGAGTGAGCGCTACGATGATATGGAAGCGTCTATCGATGCAACGATGGCGCGATACAAAACCCAGTTTACCCAGCTGGACGTACTGATGACGAAAATGACCAATACGGCGAACTATCTGACTCAGCAGTTCACGAAATCATCATAAATACAGGAGTAAGTATGTATAACACCTCTGGTGTCCAGTCCTATCAAAATATAGGAGTGGAAAGCGCGGTGATGAATGCCAGCCCTCACCAGTTGATTGTCATGCTCTTCGATGGGGCGCACAGCGCCCTTGTCCGAGCGCGCTTGTTTCTTGATGCAGGACAGCTTGCAGAGAAAGGCCTGGCGCTTTCAAAAGCAATCAATATCATCGACAACGGATTGAAAGCAGCGCTGAACATGGAGGCGGGGGGAGAACTGTCAGATAATCTGGCGTCTTTATATGAATATATGGTTCGGCGGTTATTAATTGCGAATTTGCATAACGACGTTGAGGCAATTGTTGAGGTTGAAAACCTGTTAAACAATATTGCGGATGCGTGGAAGCAAATTGGCCCCAATGCGTCCTCTATCTCAGGATAATTTTGATGAATATTCCCAGCGCAGCGCTTAGTCACTGGCACGCTTTACATGCTCAAAGCATAGCGATGCTAAATCTTGCTCATACCGGTAAGTGGGATGAGCTCATTGAGCAAGAGATGCATTACGTTCAACTGGTGGAAAGTATTTCCAGTAATCCCATTACGTCGTGCCCTCCTGCTCAAGTAGAGCAAGCGCGTTTCCTGTTGAAAAAGATCCTCGAAAATGAGAATGAACTTAAAGCACTGCTTCAGTCCCGAATGGATGAACTGCGCAATCTCATCGGCCAGACAGGCAAACAGCAATCCATAACATCAACCTATGGAAAGCTATCAGGGAATATTCTTTATCCGGAAAGTTTGACCCGCGACACACAATTATGATTTCTTCATCCATACTCCAGAAGTCAGCCAAACGGCTTCTGGAGCACGGACGATGAAAAACCCCACCCTGTTACAATGTTTTCACTGGTACTACCTTACTGGCGGCGAGTTATGGCCCGAGGTCACGGCGTTAGCCCCAAATCTGAATGAAATCGGCATCAATATGGTCTGGCTGCCCCCGGCGTATAAAGGCGCATCCGGCGGCTATTCCGTGGGCTACGACTCGTACGATCTGTTCGACCTTGGCGAGTTTGACCAGAAAGGCAGCGTAGCCACGAAATATGGTGACAAGGCCCAGCTGCTTGAGGCCATCAACGCCCTGAAAAGCAATGACATTGCGGTGCTGCTGGACGTGGTGGTTAACCACAAAATGGGGGCGGACGAGAAAGAGCCTGTTCGCGTGCAGCGCGTAAATCAGGAGGATCGTACGCAGATTGACGATGAAATCATCGAGTGTGAGGCCTGGACCCGCTACAGCTTCCCCGTTCGCGCAGGGCAGTATTCGCAGTTCGTCTGGGACTATAAATGTTTCAGCGGCATTGACCATATCGAAAACCCCAACGAAGACGGCATCTTTAAAATCGTTAACGATTACACCGGCGATGGCTGGAACGATCAGGTCGATAATGAAATGGGTAATTTCGACTACCTGATGGGCGAAAACATCGATTTTCGCAATCGTGCCGTTACCGAAGAGATCAAATACTGGGCACGCTGGGTGATGGAACAGACGCAGTGCGATGGCTTCCGTCTGGATGCGGTTAAGCACATCCCCGCCTGGTTCTATAAAGAGTGGATTGAACACGTTCAGGAAGTGTCGGAAAAACCGCTGTTCGTGGTGGCAGAATACTGGTCACACGACGTCGACGCGCTGAAGAACTATATCGATCAGGTCGAAGGCAAAACCATGCTGTTCGACGCCCCGCTGCAGATGAATTTCCACGAAGCGTCGCGCATGGGCCGCGACTACGACATGAGCCAGATCTTTACCGGCACCCTGGTTGAAACGGACCCGTTCCACGCCGTCACGCTGGTGGCTAACCACGACACCCAGCCGCTGCAGGCGCTGGAAGCGCCGGTAGAAGCCTGGTTCAAACCGCTGGCGTATGCGCTTATTCTGCTGCGCGAGAACGGCGTGCCGAGCGTGTTCTATCCCGATTTGTTCGGTGCGACCTACGACGACACCGGCGGTGACGGCGAGACGTATCACATTGAGATGCCGGTCATTGAACAGCTTCACGAGTTGATCCTCGCCCGCCAGCGTTTTGCGCACGGGGTACAAACCCTGTTCTTCGATCACCCCAACTGCATTGCGTTTAGCCGCAGCGGAACCGAAGACGACCCCGGCTGCGTGGTGGTCCTTTCCAATGGCGATGACGGCGAGAAGACGATCTGCCTTGGCGAGAACTACGGCAACAAAACCTGGCGTGATTTTCTTGGCAACCGGGAAGAGACGGTGACTACCGCAGCGGATGGCGAAGGCACCTTTACCTGCAATGGCGGAAGCGTCAGCGTGTGGGTGATTGAGGACGCGTTGTAAATACTTTGCCGGGTGGCGCTAAGACCTTCCGGGCCAGGGTTTTGTGGGCCGGGTAAGGCGCAGCCGCCACCCGGCTAAAAACACTAAGGAAGCTGACTCTCCAGCGGATGTTTGCTGAGGAAATCAGCGCACTCGACCGTTGGACGGTCAACCCGGTGAAGCTCCATGCCGTCATACTCCAGCACGCCATCGTCAAGCTCAAGCGGATACACATCGCGCTTTTGGGTCACGTTATAGTAGTCATCCGAACGGAGCATCAGTTTGCCCGGCACCGCCAGAACGCGCTGCCACTGGCGGCAATCCAGCGTATCGCCCTCCTGCGTCACCACCAGCGTGGCAATCGCCTCCGGGCTTACCATGCTGCTTTGCGGCCCTTTTGACTGCCAGTACCCCGTCAGCTGCGCCGGAGCAGGATGCTTAATTACGTCCTGGTAATTCTCGACCTGTACACATCCGGTCAACGCCAGCAGTGCGCCAGCAAATGCTATTTTTTTCATCATCTTTCCCGCGTGCGAAGAAAAAAATATTGTGGCATTAAAGCGTTGAGGCCGCCAGCGTAAGATGCGTTGGGGCTACACCTGCATCGACATCACGTCCTGATAGGCCGAGATCAGCTTGTTACGTACCTGGATCCCCATCTGCAGGGAGACCGATGCTTTTTGCAAATCGGTCATCACATCGTTCAGCGCCACGCCCGGCTCGCCGAGGCTAAATTTCTCGGCCTGGGTACGCGCCGCCGTCTGGGTCTCGCTGATGCGGTCAAGCGCGGCGTGCAGTTGCCCCGCAAAACTGATGCCCGGCTGTTGTTCCGCCACGTTCTGACTGCGTGCCGACACCGCCGTCGCCTGCAGCTGACTGAGTACCCCTTCAATGCCCTGAATAGCCATGACTCTCCCCTGGATGGTTTTTTACGGGGTCAAGACTAACAGCTTGTCAATAAGATAATGGCGGTAAATAACATGAAAAAACCAGGTTATTTGACCCATAGAAAATCCCGAATCATCAAATAATGGCAGTGCCATCAATATGGAACTTTTGTCGTGTTTGCCGACCCGGGAGTCAGTTTTGTTTCTCTACACGAATAACGTAAACCACCAGGATTTAAGAGGTGCGCAATGAGTGCAGCAGCATCGACAGCGCCACAAAATAAATCACTTGAGTGGATGAACCGCCTTCGCGCGAACCCTAAAATCCCGTTGATCGTGGCAGGCGCTGCCGCAATTGCGATCCTGGTAGCAATGGTCTTATGGGCGAAAAGCCCGGATTACCGCACCCTTTACAGTAACCTTTCCGATCAGGATGGCGGTGCCATCGTCACCCAGCTTACCCAGATGAATATCCCTTATCGCTTTGCCGATAACGGCGGTGCGCTGGAAGTGCCCGCAGATAAGGTGCATGAGCTTCGTCTGCGTCTGGCGCAGCAAGGGCTGCCGAAAGGCGGCGCGGTCGGTTTTGAACTGCTGGACCAGGAAAAATTCGGTATCAGTCAGTTCAGCGAGCAGGTGAACTACCAGCGCGCGCTGGAAGGCGAACTGGCCCGCACCATTGAAACCTTAGGTCCGGTCAAGAGTGCCCGCGTGCACCTGGCGATGCCGAAACCGTCCCTGTTCGTGCGTGAACAAAAGTCCCCTTCTGCTTCCGTGACCGTTAATCTCGAGCCGGGCCGCGCGCTCGACGAAGGGCAAATCAGCGCCGTGACCCACCTGGTGTCCAGCGCGGTTGCCGGTCTGCCGCCGGGTAACGTTACTCTGGTCGATCAGAGCGGCCACCTGCTGACCCAGTCCAATAGCGCCGGTCGCGATCTGAACGACGCGCAGCTGAAATACGCCGCGGACGTCGAAGGCCGCCTCCAGCGTCGTATCGAAGCGATCCTTGGCCCGGTTGTGGGTAGCAGCAACGTGCACGCGCAGGTCACCGCGCAGATCGACTTCGCCAATAAAGAACAGACCGAAGAGCAGTACAGCCCGAACGGTAACCCGTCTCAGGCGGTGATGCGTTCGCGCCAGGTTAATGAGAATGAGCAGGTCGGCGGACCTTACCCTGGCGGCGTGCCGGGTGCACTCTCAAACCAGCCTGCACCGGCTAACGCAGCGCCGATTACTACGCCTGCGGCGAACCAGCAGAACGGCCAGCAAAACAACGCGCAAACCACCTCAACGGCGGCCAGTTCAGGCCCGCGCACCAGCAGCCGTAACGAAACCACCAACTATGAAGTCGACCGTACTATCCGCCACACCAAGCTGAACGTGGGCGATGTGCAGCGCCTGTCGGTTGCCGTGGTGGTGAACTATAAAACGCTGCCGGACGGCAAGCCGCTGCCGCTCACCACCGAGCAGATGAAACAGATTGAAGATCTGACCCGTGAAGCCATGGGGTATTCAGAGAAGCGTGGCGACACCCTCAACGTGGTGAACTCGCCGTTCAGCTCGGTGGATGAAACCGGTGGTGAACTACCGTTCTGGCAACAGCAGGCGTTTATCGACCAGCTGATGTCCGCAGGCCGCTGGCTGCTGGTGCTGATTGTCGCCTGGCTGCTGTGGCGTAAGGGCGTGCGTCCACAGCTCCAGCGCCGTGCAGAAGCCGAGAAGGCCGCGCAAGAGCAGCAGGTCACGCGTCAGGATACGGAAGAAGCCGTTGAAGTTCGCCTCAGCAAAGACGAACAGATCCAGCAGCGTCGCGCTAATCAGCGTATGGGTGCCGAGGTGATGAGCCAGCGCATTCGCGAAATGTCAGACAACGATCCGCGCGTCGTCGCGCTGGTCATCCGTCAGTGGATGGGTAACGAACATGAGTAATACGCTTACGGGCACCGATAAAAGTGTCATCCTGCTGATGACCATTGGCGAAGACCGCGCGGCGGAGGTGTTTAAACACCTCTCCCAGCGCGAAGTGCAGATCCTCAGCGCCGCGATGGCGAACGTGCGTCAGATCTCCAACAAGCAGCTGACCGAAGTGCTGGCGGAGTTTGAGCAGGAAGCCGAGCAGTTTGCGGCGCTCAACATCAACGCCAACGATTACCTGCGCTCCGTGCTGGTTAAAGCGCTTGGCGAAGAGCGTGCCGCCAGCCTCCTGGAAGATATTCTTGAAACCCGCGATACCGCCAGCGGCATCGAGACGCTCAACTTTATGGAGCCGCAGAGTGCCGCCGACCTTATTCGCGACGAGCACCCGCAGATTATCGCCACCATCCTGGTACACCTCAAACGGGGTCAGGCAGCCGATATTCTGGCGCTGTTCGACGAACGTCTGCGCCACGACGTGATGCTGCGTATCGCCACCTTCGGCGGCGTGCAGCCTGCCGCGCTGGCGGAACTGACGGAAGTGCTGAACAACCTGCTCGACGGTCAGAACCTCAAGCGCAGCAAAATGGGCGGCGTGAGAACCGCAGCCGAGATCATCAACCTGATGAAAACCCAGCAGGAAGAGGCGGTCATTACCGCGGTTCGCGAGTTCGATGGCGAGCTGGCGCAAAAGATCATCGACGAGATGTTCCTGTTCGAAAACCTGGTCGAAGTGGACGATCGCAGCATCCAGCGCCTGCTTCAGGAAGTGGACTCCGAATCGCTGCTTATCGCCCTCAAGGGTGCCGAACAGCCGCTGCGCGAGAAGTTCCTGCGCAACATGTCGCAGCGTGCAGCCGATATCCTGCGCGACGATCTGGCCAACCGTGGCCCGGTCCGTCTGTCTCAGGTGGAAAACGAACAGAAAGCCATCCTGCTTATCGTTCGCCGTCTGGCAGAGACCGGCGAGATGGTGATCGGCAGCGGAGACGACACCTATGTCTAATGAGCTGTCGTGGAAGCCCTGGACGCCAGACGATCTGGCCCCGCCTGTGGCGGAGTTCAGACCCGCTATGGCCGCGCCCGACGAGGATGATGCCGGGGCAGATGTCCCGGAACTGAGCGAAGAAGAGCAGCGGGCGCAAATGCTGGCCCAGCTGCAAATGCAGGCGCACGAGCAGGGTTTTAACGCGGGCATGAACGAAGGCCGACAGAAAGGCCACGAACAGGGCTACCAGGAAGGGCTGGCGAAAGGCCTGGAAGCAGGTCAGGAGCAGGCGCGCCAGCAGCAGGCGCCGCTTCATGCCCGGATGCAGCAGCTGGTAAGCGAGTTCCAGCACACCCTGGACGCGCTGGACAGCGTGATCGCCTCGCGCCTGATGCAGATGGCGCTGGAAGCCGCCCGCCAGGTCATTGGCCAGACGCCGGTGGTGGATAACTCGGCGCTGATTAAACAGATCCAGGGTCTGCTCCAGCAGGAGCCATTGTTCAGCGGCAAACCGCAGCTGCGCGTACACCCCGATGATTTACAGCGCGTTGAAGAGAGCCTCGGCGCGACCCTCAGCCTGCACGGCTGGCGTCTGCGCGGCGACCCTTCCCTGCATCACGGGGGCTGCAAAGTCTCTGCAGATGAAGGCGATCTGGATGCCAGCGTGGCGACGCGCTGGCAGGAACTGTGCCGTCTGGCGGCACCGGGAGTCGTCTGATGACCGCACGCCTCACCCGCTGGCTGAACACGCTCGATAACTTCGAGACAAAGATGACGCAACTCCCCTCGGTGCGTCGCTATGGCCGCTTAACGCGCGCCACCGGACTGGTGCTTGAGGCAACGGGCCTACAGCTTCCGCTCGGCGCCACCTGCGTGATTGAGCGTCAGGACGGGCCGGAGATGCGTGAGGTGGAAAGCGAAGTGGTCGGCTTCAACGGCCAGCGCCTGTTCCTGATGCCGCTTGAAGAGGTGGAAGGCATTCTGCCCGGCGCGCGGGTTTACGCCAAAAATATGAGCGGCGACGGACTGCAGAGCGGCAAACAGCTGCCGCTTGGCCCGGCGCTGCTGGGCCGCGTGCTGGACGGCGGCGGCAAACCGCTCGACGGCCTGCCCTCACCGGATACCACGGAAACCGGCGCGCTGATCACCCAGCCGTTTAACCCCCTGCAACGTACCGCCATTGAACATGTTCTCGATACGGGCGTTCGCCCCATCAACGCCCTGCTGACCGTCGGTCGCGGTCAGCGTATGGGGCTGTTCGCCGGTTCCGGCGTGGGGAAATCGGTCCTGCTCGGCATGATGGCGCGCTATACCCAGGCCGACGTGATCGTGGTGGGCCTGATTGGTGAACGTGGTCGCGAGGTCAAAGACTTCATCGAGAACATCCTCGGCGCAGAGGGCCGCGCGCGCTCGGTGGTGATTGCCGCCCCGGCGGATGTCTCCCCGCTGCTGCGTATGCAGGGTGCCGCGTATGCCACCCGCATTGCGGAAGATTTTCGCGACCGCGGGCAGCACGTCCTGCTGATTATGGACTCCTTAACGCGTTATGCCATGGCGCAGCGTGAAATCGCGCTGGCCATCGGTGAACCCCCGGCGACCAAGGGCTACCCGCCCTCGGTGTTTGCCAAACTGCCCGCTCTGGTTGAACGCGCGGGGAACGGAATTACGGGCGGTGGCTCGATTACCGCGTTTTATACGGTGCTGACCGAAGGCGATGACCAGCAGGATCCGATTGCCGACTCCGCGCGCGCGATCCTCGACGGCCACATTGTGTTATCGCGCCGTCTCGCCGAAGCCGGGCACTATCCGGCTATCGATATTGAAGCATCCATCAGCCGTGCAATGACGGCCCTGATAACCGAGAAGCACTACGCCCGTGTGCGTAACTTCAAACAACTGCTCTCCAGCTTCCAGCGTAACCGCGATCTGGTCAGCGTCGGGGCGTATGCCAAAGGCAGCGACCCGATGCTCGATAAAGCGATTACCCTCTGGCCACAGCTGGAGGCGTTTCTGCAACAAGGTATTTTTGAACGCGCCGACTGGGAAGACTCGCTTCAGGCTCTGGAGCTGATTTTCCCGCAGGTGTAACACAGGTGGAGGGCGAAGGTCATGGCGCAAAACAGCGCGTTATCAACGCTAAAAGATCTGGCTGAAAAAGAAGTTGATGATGCCGCACTGCAGCTTGGCGCAATGCGACGCGGATGTCAGCAGGCTGAAGAGCAGTTGAAGATGTTAATCGACTATCAGCACGAGTATCGCACCAACCTTAATACCGACATGACGCAGGGCATCGGCAGCCAGCGCTGGATCAACTACCAGCAGTTTATTCAGACCCTGGAAAAAGCGATTGAACAGCATCGTCAGCAGCTTTTTCAGTGGACGGAAAAAGTCGACATCGCGCTCAACTTCTGGCGCGAGAAAAAACAACGACTGCAGGCCTGGCAAACCTTACAGGACCGGCAGATCGCCGCATCGACCCTGGCGGAGAACCGTCTGGATCAGAAAAAAATGGATGAGTTTGCCCAGCGCGCATCAATGAGGAAACCGGAATGATCACACTGCAACAACTGCTGATGACCGACAGCGACCTGTCAGGCGGCACGCAGACGGGGAAAGGCACCGAGGGTGCACAGGATTTTCTCTCCCTGCTGGCGGGCGCGCTGACGGAAACCGGCGGTCAGGGCAAAGATGCGCCGCTAACCCTGGCAGACCTGAAAGCCGCCGGCAGCACGCTGTCGAAAGCCGCGGCGAAAGGGGATAACACCCCGCTACAGGCAAAACTTGCCGACCTTCTTGCCCGCCAGGAGACTCTGGTCGAGGAGGACGCGCCGCACGCTACCGCGCTGCAAACCCTGGTGGCCGGTCTTGCGCCTGCGGCCCACGGTGACGCGCTGAAGTCGTTAACCACGGCGGCAGCGAAAGAAGAGACGAAAACCTCGCTCACTGACGAGGAGCTGGCCGGGCTTAGCGCGTTAATGGCCATGCTGCCGCACCAGCAGACGGCGGTTGCCGCGCAGCCGAAGAGCGCCGAAGGCCTGAGCGCCCGCGCGTCCCTTCCCTCCGCCGCCCTGACGCCGTCCACTGCCGGGCGGCACGCGTTGACCGCTGACCTGCCGGGTCGCGATGAGGGCAAAACCGCCTCGCCATACCAGCCCCTCGCGCAAGGCGCTGACGCCTCTGTGCCCGTCGCGCCGGTCGCGAACGGCGTAGCGGAGAAGCAGGATATCGCGGCAGCCTCGACGTCTACCGCCACCGCGCCAACCGCCACGCTTGCGCCGATGGTGAGTACCCCTGCGCCTTCACAGCCTGCGGCAACCGTTGCGACGGCCCCGGTGTTGAGCCAGCCGCTCGGTACACCGGAATGGCAGCAAACGCTGAGCCAGCACATCACGCTGTTCACGAAGCAGGGACAACAGTCAGCGGAGCTGCGTCTCCATCCGGAAGATCTCGGTCAGGTACAGATTTCCCTTAAGCTCGATGATAACCAGGCGCAGCTGCAGCTAGTGTCGCCGCACAGCCACGTTCGCGCGGCGCTGGAAGCCGCGCTGCCAATGCTGCGCACCCAGCTTGCTGAAAACGGCATTCAGCTTTCCCAGAGCAGCGTCAGCAGCGAGAGTTTTGCCGGGCAACAACAGTCTTCCTCTGAGCAGCAACAGCACGCCTCCCGCTCCGGCCAGCAGGGAGGTTTCAATGACGAGGGTGACGACCTGCTTATTGCTCCCGCCTCCCTGCAATCCGCCGCGCGCGGTAACGGCGCGGTAGACATCTTCGCCTAAACGCCAGAGGTAACGTGATTATCCCCGTCTTTTCCACGCTTTGACCTAAGCCGGACACGGGATAATCACCGTATTAAGCTGTACCGAAACAGGAAGCTCGTATCAGATGACTGACTCCGCTATCACCAAAAAAAGTAAGCGTTCCATCTGGATCCCGCTGCTGGTGTTGATCACGCTCGCCGCCTGCGCCACCGCAGGCTACAGTTACTGGCGTATGCAGCAGGAACCAACCGGCGCTGCCGCCAAAGCAGAAGCACCGCCGCCGCCGGCACCGGTCTTCTTCCCGCTGGATACGTTTACCGTGAACCTGGGCGATGCGGACCGCGTGCTGTACATCGGCATTACGCTGCGCCTGAAAGACGAAGCCACGCGCGCCCGTCTCAACGATTATCTGCCTGAAGTGCGCAGCCGCCTGCTGCTGCTGTTCTCGCGTCAGGACGCCTCGGCGCTGGCCTCCGATGACGGCAAGCAAAAGCTGGTCGATGCCATTAAGCAGACGCTGGCGACGCCGCTGGTCCATGGTCAACCTAAGCAGGAAGTCACCGACGTTCTGTATACAGCTTTCATTTTGCGGTAACGACATGGGCGATAGCATTCTTTCTCAGGCAGAAATCGACGCGCTGCTTAACGGCGATAGCGATAAAAACGATGAGCCAAAGCCGGGTCTGGCCGGTGACGATAACATTCGTCCCTACGACCCGAATACCCAGCGTCGCGTGGTGCGCGAGCGTCTTCAGGCGCTGGAGATCATCAACGAACGTTTTGCGCGTCAGTTCCGTATGGGGCTGTTCAACCTGCTGCGTCGTAGCCCGGACATCACCGTCGGCGCGATCCGCATTCAGCCCTATCATGAGTTTGCCCGCAACCTGCCGGTGCCGACCAACCTTAACCTGATCCACCTCAAGCCGCTGCGCGGCACCGGTCTGGTGGTGTTTTCGCCAAGCCTGGTGTTTATCGCGGTTGATAACCTGTTTGGCGGCGATGGACGCTTCCCGACGAAGGTAGAAGGTCGTGAATTTACCCACACCGAGCAGCGCGTAATCAACCGCATGCTGAAGCTGGCGCTGGAATCCTACAGCGACGCGTGGAAAGCGATTAACCCGCTGGAAGTGGAGTACGTGCGTTCCGAGATGCAGGTGAAGTTCACCAACATCACCACCTCGCCGAACGATATCGTGGTGAATACCCCGTTCCATGTGGAAATTGGCAACCTGACCGGCGAGTTCAATATCTGCCTGCCGTTCAGCATGATCGAGCCGCTTCGCGAGCTGCTGGTCAACCCGCCGCTGGAAAACTCACGCCATGAAGATCAGAACTGGCGCGAAAATCTGGTGCGTCAGGTTCAGCATTCGCAGCTGGAGCTGGTGGCTAACTTCGCCGACGTGTCGATGCGCTTATCCCAGATCCTGAAATTACAACCCGGCGATGTTCTGCCGATAGACAAACCCGACCGCATTATTGCCCATGTGGATGGCGTACCCGTGCTGACAAGCCAGTACGGCACGATAAACGGCCAGTATGCGCTACGCGTTGAGCACTTGATCAACCCGATTTTGAATTCGCTGAATGAGGAACAGCCCAAATGAGTGACATGAACAATCCGTCCGATGAAAACAGCGGAGCACTGGACGATCTGTGGGCTGATGCGTTGAACGAGCAAAAAACCACCCCGGGTAAAAGCGCGGCGGATGCCGTGTTCCAGCAGTTAGGCGGCGGTGACGTCAGCGGTACGCTGCAGGATATCGACCTGATCATGGATATCCCGGTCAAACTGACCGTGGAGCTGGGACGCACCCGGATGACCATTAAAGAGCTGCTGCGCCTGACGCAGGGTTCGGTTGTTGCCCTTGACGGCCTGGCCGGCGAGCCGCTGGATATTCTGATCAACGGTTATCTGATTGCCCAGGGTGAAGTGGTGGTCGTGGCGGATAAATACGGCGTGCGTATTACCGACATCATTACCCCGTCCGAACGTATGCGTCGTCTGAGCCGCTAACGATGAAAACCCAGGCAACAGTATCCCAACCCTCAGCGGTACCGGGTTCGCCGCTGCTTCAGGTGAGCGGCGCCCTGTTCGGTATTATTGCCTTTATTCTTATTGCCGCATGGCTGGCAAAGCGCTTTGGCGTGGCGGGTAAAACCGCCGCCGGACGCGGTCTGAAGGTCAGTGCCAGCACCACGCTTGGGCCACGCGAGCGCGTGGTCATTGTTGACGTTGAAGATGCGCGCCTGGTTCTTGGCGTGACCGCCACAACAATCAACGTGCTTCATAAACTGCCTCCTGCGCCGGTCGCAGATGACGTGACGACAGACGCCCCGGCGGATTTTCAGTCCATCATGAAGAGTTTGCTTAAGCGTTCCGGGAGATCCTGATGCGCCGTTTGTTATCCCTTACGCTTGCTGGCCTTGGCCTGTTTGCCCCTGCCGTTTACGCCCAGCTGCCGGGCCTGATCTCCACCCCGATGGCGGGTGGCGGACAAAGCTGGTCCCTGCCGGTGCAGACGCTGGTGTTTATCACCTCGCTGACGTTTATTCCTGCAATCCTGCTGATGATAACCAGCTTCACCCGAATCATCATCGTCTTTGGTCTGCTGCGAAACGCCCTCGGCACGCCGTCCGCACCGCCTAACCAGGTGCTGCTCGGGCTGGCGCTGTTCCTGACTTTTTTCATTATGTCGCCGGTGATCGATAAAATTTACACCGACGCCTATCAGCCGTTCAGCGAAGATAAGATCTCGATGGAGGTTGCGCTGGAAAAAGGCGCTCAGCCATTGCGCGAATTTATGCTGCGCCAGACGCGTGAAGCGGATCTGGCGCTGTTCGCCCGCCTGGCCAACACCGGCGAATTGCAGGGGCCGGAAGCCGTTCCAATGCGCATTCTGCTGCCGGCCTACGTGACCAGCGAGCTGAAAACGGCATTCCAGATTGGCTTTACGATCTTCATTCCGTTCCTGATCATCGACCTGGTGATCGCCAGCGTGCTGATGGCGCTGGGTATGATGATGGTTCCCCCCGCTACCATTGCCCTGCCCTTCAAAATCATGCTTTTTGTCCTGGTCGACGGCTGGCAGCTGCTGGTCAGTTCACTCGCGCAAAGTTTCTACAGTTGAGGATCGCGCAATGACGCCAGAATCGGTCATGATGATGGGCACGGAGGCAATGCGCGTGGCGATTGCCGTAGCCGCGCCGCTGCTGCTGGTGGCGCTGGTCACCGGTCTGGTCATCAGTATCCTGCAGGCCGCGACGCAGATTAACGAAATGACGCTGTCCTTCATCCCAAAAATCATCGCGGTATTTGTGGCGATCATCGTGGCCGGGCCGTGGATGCTGAATCTGCTGCTGGATTACATGCGCACCCTGTTTACCAACCTTCCCTACATCATCGGCTGATAACAGGATGCTGCACTTTACCAGCGACCAGTGGATGCAGTGGCTTGGCCTCTATTTTTGGCCGATGCTGCGCGTTCTGGCGCTGATTTCCACCGCCCCTATCCTCAGCGAACGCACCATTCCCAAGCGCGTAAAGGTCGGGCTGGGCATTATTATCACCATTATCATTGCCCCTTCGCTGCCGCCGGTTGATATCCCGATTTTTTCCGCAAAAGCAGTCTGGGTGGCGCTGCAGCAGATCATGATTGGCGTGGCCGTCGGGTTTACCATGCAACTGGCGTTTGCCGCCGTGCGTACCGCCGGTGAGCTGATTGGCCTGCAGATGGGGCTCTCTTTCGCGACCTTCATCGACCCCGGCTCCCATCTGAATATGCCGGTGCTGGCGCGCATTATCGATATGCTGGCGATGCTGCTGTTCCTCACCTTCAACGGCCATCTGTGGTTGATCTCCATGCTGGTCGACACCTTTCACACGCTGCCGATAGGCGATAATCCCGTCAACAGCAACGCGTTTCTGGCGCTCACGCGGGCAGCGGGCCTGATCTTCCTTAACGGGCTGATGCTGGCGCTGCCAATCATCACCCTGCTGCTAACCGTCAACCTTTCGCTGGGGTTACTCAACAGAATGGCCCCGCAGCTCTCCGTATTTGTGATTGGTTTTCCGGCGACCCTGACCGTGGGTATTTTATTAATGTCATTGCTAATGCCACTTATCGCTCCGTTCTGCGAACATTTATTCAGCGAACTATTCAACCTGTTAGCGGATATTGTCAGCGAATTGCCGCGAAAGTAATAACCCGCCTAACCGCAATGTCTTTCTGAGGATATTCCTAAAATAAAACTCGAAAAACATCTACCAGGATATATCTGACGCGGTTTAATTGTTTCTAACCACCTCACAATACTTAATATTTACTTTACTTTAAGAAGATTCCTGGCAAATTATACGTAACTTTACGGGATAGTGAGTCCGCCTGAAAGTCTTTGTGATGCTCACAGGTTTTATTACGTTTTTTCCATCCCGTATGGCTGTTTATGAGCTCTCAGGCAGATGGTGAATTATCGTTACGCATTGAGTGAGGGTATGCCATGTCAACGATCATTATGGATTTATGCAGTTACACCCGGCTAGGGTTAACCGGGTATCTGGCAAGCAGAGGGGTAAGAAAGAGAGACATCAACGATGCACACACCGTTGACGACCTTGCAGCCGCTTGTGACCAACACAGGCCCGGCGTGGTGTTTATTAATGAGGACTGTTTCATACACGATCCAGCCAACAGTCAGAAAATTAAGCTAATCATTAATCAGCATCCTAAGACTCTGTTTATTGTTTTTATGGCGATCGCGAATATTCACTTCGACGAATATTTGTTGGTTCGAAAAAATTTATTGATCAGTTCTAAGTCAATTAAACCCGAGTCGCTGGATGACATTTTGGGTGACTATTTGAATAAAGAAGTTAAAGATGTAGGCGCGGTTAACTTACCCACGCTTTCATTAAGCAGAACTGAATCGAGCATGTTAAGAATGTGGATGGCTGGGCAAGGGACAATTCAAATCTCAGACCAGATGAATATCAAAGCTAAAACCGTTTCGTCACATAAGGGAAATATTAAAAGGAAGATTAAAACGCATAATAAGCAAGTGATCTATCACGTCGTACGCCTGACGGATAATGTGACAAACGGAATTTTCGTCAATATGCGCTAACCCCTTTCAACATCTACTGTACCCTACCTTCGATCTCTGGCCTGGCCAGAGATTTTTGCGTTAAAGCAGCAAAGTCGGGCGCGTTGCCCGACGCCGCGTTATTCTGCCGTTTCCACAAAGATGCCATCCGGATGACCCAGCTCATTAAAGAACCAGATGCCGAGCGGGTAGTCTTCCAGCGACACCAGGTACATGGTGCCTTCGTTGAACTCCTCTATCGCCAGCACCACACCCGGGCGGCGCGGCCCACCGTCCGTTTTGACGGTTACCCGATCGTTGACCTTCATACATTCCTCCTGTGGTTTTGAGCCAGTGTAGAACAAAACGCATAAGCTGACATCGCTGGCGGATGCGAATGCCGTTTTTGTGTGCGGTCTATACTTAACCGTGGACACGTTTATATGAGGTACCCCGTAATGAAGACCAACAAAGAGTATAGCGACACCATCAAACGCGAAGTCGAAGTGGATGTCGATGCCCTGCTGGCCGCCATCAATGAGATCAGTGAGTCCGAAGTACGTCGTGCAGAGGATGATTCCGAAAGGGTGATGGTAAACGGGAGGGATTACCATACTTACCGCGAGCTGGCCGAAGCGTTCGAGCTGGATATTCATGACTTTAGCGTGTCGGAAGCGAACCGCTAGGGCGAAAAAAATCCCGGTCATGGGGATGACCGGGATCAAACTTGCTTTTGCAAGAAGCACTTGAAAATTCGTTACACCAGGAAATCTGATGTGGGAGAAACACTATCCTTAACGTATTAGCATGACAAGGATATATTCTCATACGGAATATGCCATCACAGGGCTGTACATTTACGTTATGAGTGTACAACTAGCATGTTCCGTGGCTTGCACGGGATCGGTTCCAAAACAACGCACGCATTTTCAGAATTTTTTTAGGAAAATTCTTAGAGCGCCATCCACTTTTAATCAGGAGTAGTTATGATTTCACTGCAGGAGACGCTGGTCATCATCACCGATCTGGATGGAACGCTCCTTGATATTCACACCTATGACTGGCAGCCTGCAAAGCCATGGCTGGAGACGCTGCGCGACCGTCAAATCCCCGTGGTTCTGTGCAGCAGCAAGACCGCCGCAGAGATGACGGACATCCAGCGAGAGCTGGGTCTGGATGGCCTGCCGTTGATTGCCGAAAACGGCGCGGTTATTCAGCCTGACGTTCGCTGGGAAGACACCTCGCGAAGCCTCAGCGGAATGGCGCACCAGGACATTGCGCAGTGTCTTGCCCGGATACGTGCCAGCAGGCAATACAAATTCACGACGTTTGACGATGTGGATGTTCAGACCATTGGCGAATGGACGGGGCTTACCCGCCTTCGCGCCACCCTCGCCTGCAAGCATGAGGCGTCCGTGACCTTAATCTGGCGCGACAGCGACGCACAGATGGCGCAATTTGAAGAAGAACTGGCCCAGCACGGCCTTAAGCTGGTGCAGGGGGCACGCTTCTGGCACGTCCTGGACGTTCGCTGCGGTAAAGACGTGGCGGCCCGCTGGCTGGTTGAGCAGTACCGCCAGCATGAGAATATCGAACCCACGACGTTAGGCCTCGGGGATGGCCCCAACGACGCCCCGCTGCTGGAAAACGTTGATTATGCGGTGGTCATTAAAGGCATCAACCGCCAGGGCATTACGCTTGTGAACGACTCGCCGGAGCGGGTTTATCATACGCAACACGCGGGCCCGGAAGGCTGGCGCGAGGGGCTGGATCACTTCTTGTCGTGATCCTGCCACACCACCTGATTGCGTCCGCGCTGTTTCGCCTGGTAAAGGCGCAGGTCGGCGATTGACTGCAGCTGATCAAAATTGTAGTTCCCCTTCTCATGGGCGCAGCTCACGCCAAACGAGGCGCTGATGCGCAGCGTCGTACTCTTTTTCAACAGGATCTCTTTGCTGTCGATGCGCGAGCGAATGCGCTCGGCAATGGCGGCCGCTTGCGGAAGGGCAAGACCTGGCAGTACCACGCAGAACTCTTCCCCGCCCACGCGTCCGGCGACGTCGCAGGGCCGCAACCCGCCCGCAATCAGCCCTGCGGCGTGAGAGAGCACTTTATCCCCGGCCTGATGCCCGAAGCGGTCATTGATGTTCTTGAAGTGGTCAAGATCGATCTGGATAACCGAAAACGGCCGGGACTGCGCCTGACACTCTCTGGCAAGCCTGTTGGCACGCTCAAACAGCGCTCCGCGGTTGTGGAGCCGGGTCAGCGGGTCATGCCAGGCCTGCCACTGCAATGAGTGCTGAAGGGTGTACATGTTGCTGACCATCCGCCGAATAAGCAGCCAGGAGATCAGCAGCATGGCGCTGAACAGCGCCCACAGGAGCGCCAGCACGATACTGATGCTGCCGAATTCGCCACGCACGCCTTCATCAAGCGTGTGGACCCGCAGCATTACGCCGTCGAAATGTCCCAGCCTGACCCAGCTCACATAGCGACTGCCCATGCGCAGCCCCCCTTCCGTATCGCCCTCAATCGCCTTCGCAATCTGCGCAAGTTCAGCGGCGTCGAACTGATTAACGGTGGCTGACGAAAGCTCAGAGGAGGCAATCAGCTTTAGGCGGGTGTCGTACAGCTGATACTCCCCTTCCGTGCGGTCATCTACCGCCTCCATCAGCAAACGCCGCAGGGTTGCCTGGGTAAATTCCAGGGCAATGACGCCATACCAGTAGCGATCGTGATAGACCGGCACGCTGGCGGTGATCGTTGAGTGTGGCTCGACGGCTGACGGGGTAGAAGCGTAAAACCAGCGCACTGCGCCCGCGCGGTTTTCGCGTTCGGACTGCCCGGTGAACCACGGCTGGGTCACGAACGCGTAGTAACGAGAAATGGCGTCTGTGGTTTTCGCCGGTGCGTCGGTGGCGAGCCAGAATCCGGCGCGGGAAACGTACATCGCCCGTGATTCCCGGTGGGACGAAGAGGAGGCCAGGCGCAGTAAATACCCCACCTCAAGCGCGGCCGAGATTTCATGGTTAAGCAACGCGTTATCCCGGTTCAGCAGCGTGGTTTTTTCAACAAAAACGTCGGAGACGCCGTTTACGGGCAAGGTTCGGGATTTATCGACGGCCAGTTGCCAGAAGGGTTTTGTCCGCAGTGCGTTAAAGCGCGAAACGGCATCCTGCAGAACGCCAAACGCCAGCGGGGTGCTCAGCGCCTCGTTCATGCTTTTGCGAAAAAAAAGCAGCTTATCCACGCTAAACTGCAGCTGCCGGTCCAGCGCATTCGCCACGATTTCCAGATGGTTTCGCTGGCTTGAGACATACGCCTCCTCCAGCACCACCACCTCACGCCACGTCAGCAGCGTAGAAAAGATCAGTACCACCAGAAAACAGACATTTACAATCAGGCCTGGATTGCTACGCGTGCGTAACCCGTGCAGAAAAGACCGTCTTACAACAAAGGTATCGCGTTGCACACACACTCCCTGATTGCCACTCTTTATCTACTACATTAAGCCCAGTAAAAACGCCCGGCCAGGCCGGGCGTTACGTGATCAAGCCTTATCGCGCTGCTGGCGTCGGTCACCGGGGAGAAGCTCGTCTTCACGAAACGCCTCCCGCTTAATGCCGTAACCATCATGCCATCGACACTCCACCATTCCGCTGGAATACCCGGTGACAATCATGCGCGGGCCGCCATTTTTAGGCTTAACTTCATCACTGACCAAAAAGACCATACCCGCCTCCTTATCAGGGTGAAACTGTTTCAATTTAGACGAGGACCGGCCTTTTTGCATCCTGGCGGGCGTAACAATTAATGCGAGGTGCCGCGCACTTTGCCCACCATCTTAACCACAAGAACCACAACGACGCCAATGATAAACCCGATAACCAGGTTAAGCAGCGTAGGCAGTATGGTCGCCACGAGTGACCCCTGCGCTGACGCAAAATGCTCGATCGCATGGTGCAGCGGCGCAATACCGTGGACCACGATCCCGCCGCCGACGAGGAACATCGCCAGGGTACCCACAATGGACAGGCTTTTCATCAGCCAGGGCGCAAGCACCAGCAGGCCTTTACCAATGCCTCTCGCGACCGCGCTCGACTTCTCTTCAAGCCAGTAGCCAATGTCATCCAGCTTCACGATAAGCCCCACCAGGCCATACACGCCCACCGTCACCAGGATAGCGATGCCGGACAGGATAAGCACCTGATTGAGCAGCGGCGCGTCGGAGACAATCCCGAGGGTGATCGCCACAATTTCCGCCGACAGAATGAAGTCGGTACGGATAGCGCCTTTTACCTTATCGCGCTCGAAGGTTTTCGGATCCTGCGCGGCCAGAGCCTCCAGACGCTGCTGGCGCACCTCCGGCGTGTCGTTCTCTTTACGCGATGCAAAAGAGTGCAGTATTTTTTCTGCCCCTTCGAAACAGAGAAAAGCGCCGCCAATCATCAGCAGCGGCGTGATCGCCCAGGGGATAAATGCGCTGATCAACAGCGCCAGCGGCACAAGAATAACCTTGTTGAGAAAAGATCCCTTCGCCACGCCCCATACGACGGGCAGCTCCCGGTTCGCCCTGACCCCGCTGACCTGCTGGGCATTTAGCGATAAATCATCTCCCAGCACGCCGGCCGTCTTTTTCGCTGCCAGTTTTCCCATGACCGAAATGTCATCCAGCAAGGTGGCGATATCGTCCAGCAATGTTAATAAGCTACTTCCTGCCAAAATTTCTATCCTTCTTTTTTTGGTAATTAAGTAAATAGTATGGAGCAAAAGCGAAAACCCTGAAACAGGCACTTCAAGTCAACAATTATTTCACATCTACAACACAATTAAAGCGCTCGCCTGCGGGATAGTTTTGGCGTTTACTATGAGCGAACTTTTTATTTCGTCGTGAGGGATTATGCGTTTCCGGCACTTATTACCGCTCATTGGGGCGCTTTTTTCGCTGTATATCATCTGGGGTTCCACCTATTTTGTGATTCGAATTGGCGTCGAAAGCTGGCCGCCGCTGCTGATGGCCGGCGTTCGTTTCCTGTCGGCTGGCGTTCTGCTGTTGGCCTTTCTGCTGCTGCGCGGCCACAAGCTTCCACCGCTGCGCCCAATGCTCAACGCCGCCCTGATTGGCTTACTGCTTCTGGCGGTGGGCAATGGGTTCGTCACCATTGCGGAACACCGTAACGTACCCTCCGGCATTGCGGCGGTAGTTGTGGCGACCGTGCCGCTGTTTACGCTCTGCTTTAGCCGCCTGTTTGGCATTCGTACCCGCAAGCTGGAGTG
>JZSA01000355.1:0-20037 GCA_000956155.1 Cotesia vestalis | reverse complement strand
CGGCCTGACCGCCGCCGCAGATCCACTCTTCCAGCCGTTCGCTCAGCTCCGCATCCTTCAGCTTCAACCTGCCGCGCAGCGCACACTCCCAGACCACCAATACCCGCCAGCCCTGCGCGATAAGCGCGGCGGTATCGCGCCGATCGCGCAACACGTTCTTGCCGATTTTATCCAGCCAGAAGTCAGTCCGCGTGGCCGGGACTTTAAACAGATAACAGTCGTGGTGATGCCAGAAACAGCCGTGGGTAAAAATGATGCACGTGTAATCAGCGATAACGAAATCAGGACGCCCGGGAAGCGCCGCGTCCTGCACGCGAAAATCGAAGCCAGCCTCGGTTAGCAGGCCGGCCAGCCGTTTTTCAATGGCGGTATCACGCGTGCCGATGGCCCGCATGTTTTTACTGCGGGTGGCCTTATTGTGAACATCCGTCATTGACGGCCTCGCTCTGACGTCGCGCAACGGCCTGCTGAATACGAGGAAGCAGCAGCTTCGCGACCGCAGCAAACGCCGGGACGACCACTGAATTGCCGAACTGACGATAGGCCTGGGTGTCCGACACAGGAATGCGGAAACTGTAGCCCTGTGGCGTTTCAAACCCCATCAGACGGGCACATTCACGCGGGGTCAGGCGACGCGGGCGGTGCTGCTGGTTGATCGGATCGTCGAAATCTTTTTCTCCCAGCGCTTTATCCCAGCCTCTGTCGATAAGGATCTCGGCACCGTCTTTGTAATAGCGCGCCGATAATGTCCGGGTAACGCTGTGCGGATCGTTCGGATTCACCATGCCAAAACCAAAGCCGTTACCCTTGGCCTGATGTTTTTTGGCATAGCGGTACAAATATTTCCACAGCACCGGGGTCAGAATAAATTTTGCGTCCACAGCGGGTTCCAGCAGGTCCGCAATGGTGGGACGGCGAGCCGGATAGAGGGCGGGAAGATTGCGCAGCGTGAAATCCCCCATCAGGTTGAGATCGCGGCGGAAGCCCACCAGCACAATACGCTCGCGGTGCTGCGGCAGGAAATGTTTGCCGTCGATAATTTTCGGGTCGTCGGCCCCCATGTCCTTCGAATCCGCCACGTCATAGCCCAGTTCGTCCAGGGTTTGCATGATGATGCGGAAGGTTTTCCCGCCGTCGTGACTTTTCAAATTCTTGACGTTTTCCAGCACAAAAATAGCCGGGCGGCGGGCGTCAATAATGCGTACTACGTCGAAAAACAGCGTTCCTTGGGTATCACAGGCGAAACCGTGGGCGCGCCCCAGCGCGTTCTTTTTCGAGACCCCTGCCAGAGAGAAAGGCTGACACGGAAAGCCCGCCAGCAGCACATCGTGCGCCGGGATAGCCTGGCGAATATGGTGGGCGGCCTCTTCATCGGTCACGCCGCTTTTGTGGCTCAGGGTGACGTCGCGGATATCTGCATTGAAATGATGTTCGTCGGGATCGCAATACCAGTTGGCTTTGTAGGTGCGCACCGCATGTTTATTCCACTCGCTGGTAAACACGCACTGGCCGCCAATCGCTTCAAAACCGTGGCGAATGCCGCCGATGCCCGCAAAGAGATCGATAAAGCGGAACGCATAGTTCGGGTGCGCGGCAGAGGGACGCGGGAGCAAATTTTGCAGGTAGCGGAACTCATCGTCGCTCAGGCGCTGGCCTGCCCGGTCGCTGATGAGCAGTCTTTTAACGATTGCCGGGCTCCAGTGGCTCCCGCCGTGGTTCTCCAGCTGGTTTGCCAGGGTTTTTGCATCATAGATATCCAGCAGCTGGCGCAGTAACGCCTGCACCGCTGCCGTTGATTTCTCAACCCGCTCGGGCGCGGGCTCAGTGACGAATTGATTTTCCTGCATTATTTTAACCGGACAATAAAGACGGGGAACAGATTACCACAGTTCAGGATTACAAACTGCGACGGAAGCGGTTCTGCACCTGGCTATCACGCCCCAGGCAATCACCCTGTAGTTCAGCGCTGAGTTTCGCCATAAAATCTATCAGGAAATCGGCGTTATGCCGCGCGAATTCGCGCCCGGCTGCGGTTTGCATTGTGTCAGGTAAACGGAGCAGCTTGGTCTGGAAGTGATCGAGCGCCCAGGCTTTGTCATCTAAGGTTCGGGCTTCGGCGAAAGGGTCCTCTGGATTAAAGAGAGCCGCGCCCAGCGCGCCGGAGACCGCAAAGACGCGCGCCAGGCCAATGGCTCCTAATGCTTCCAGCCGGTCAGCATCCTGAACGATTTTTGCCTCCAGGCTTTGCGGCGCAATCCCGGCGCTGAAGCTGTGCGCTTCGATAGCATGTTCCACGGCGGCGTAATGCTGCGCCGGGAAGTCGGGGAAATCGCGCTGCAGAATGTCCCGCGTTTTACGTGCCGCTAGCTGCGACGACTGACCGCGTTCAGGATGATTTTTCGGCAGGCTGACAATGTCATGAAAATAGCATGCGGTGAGGACCACCAGCGGATTGACCGGCTGGCCCGCCATCAGTTTTTGTGCCGTCATCCAGACGCGGCGAAAGTGCGACATATCATGGGCGGCGTCATCCGACGTGTGGTTTTTGGTCAGCCACGCTTCGAAGCGGCGCTGCCAGGGTGCAAGTTCCATGGTCTTATCCTTTTTTAAACGCTAACCATAGCAATTTTCCCTGCAACCAGCACCCTTCCCTTACGAGGTACACATTACCCCTTATCCATTTATTACCTGAGGGCGTATGAAATATATAAGCATTGCAAATTAAACATCCAGAAAAATACAAAATAGAAATACTTAATAATAATTAGTCCTTATGCAGCAAGGAAATTCATTCACATGAAAAATAAAGAGATAAATGGAAATATCTTGTAATATTTATACCAGATTAATTACATTTATTTTTGAACCAAAAAAACAATCCTTAGAATAGTATCGACCCTGTAATTGCGGAGAGTGATTACATATATTCATATAAATTATCTTTAAAGGGAATATATAATGAAAAGAAAAGTTCTGGCAATTCTGGTACCCGCATTATTAATGGCAGGCGCAGCAAACGCGGCTGAAATGTACAACAAGAACGGCAACAAAGTTGACCTGTACGGCAAAGTCGACGCGCGTCATACCTTCTCTGATAACCCAGGCGATGATGGTGACGAAACCTACATCCAGGTGGGTTTCAAAGGCGAAACGCAGATCACTAACGACCTGACCGGTTACGGCCAGTGGGAATATAAGATCTTTGCCAACGACACCGAAGGCGCTAATAAATCTTATAACCGTCTGGCGTATGCCGGTCTGAAATATGGCGAATACGGTTCATTCGACTATGGCCGTAATTATGGCGTGGTGTATGACGTTGAAGCCTGGACCGATATGCTGCCGGTATTCGGTGGTGATTCCTACACCTGGACCGACAACTTCATGGTTGGCCGTGCCAACGGCCTTGCAACCTACCGCAACAATGATTTCTTCGGTCTGGTTGATGGTCTGAACTTTGCGCTGCAGTATCAGGGTGCGAACGAAGGCGCTAACGCTGAAGAAGACCAGGAAGGTACGAAAAATGGCCACAACGACGTTCGCTTCCAGAACGGTGACGGCTACGGCATGTCTACCTCTTATGACTTCGCGGGCGATCTCGAAGGTCTGAGCCTGGGCGCGGCCTACTCTTCTTCCGACCGTACCAACAAACAGGTAGGTTATGGCAACAGCAGAGAAAGCGTTGGTGTAGCTGCTGGCGAGCGTGCTGAAGCCTGGACCGTTGGCGCGAAATACGACGCGAACAGCATCTATCTGGCCATGATGTATGCAGAAACCCGCAACATGACGCCATTCGGTGATTTCGGTATCGCGAACAAGACTCAGAACTTCGAAGCGGTAGCTCAGTACCAGTTCGACTTCGGCCTGCGTCCTTCTCTGGCGTGGGTTTACTCAAAAGGCAAAGACCTGGATGGGCAGGGCTTCAGCAAAGACCTGGTTAACTACGTTGACCTGGGCATGACCTACAGCTTCAATAAAAACTTCTCTACTTATGTTGACTACAAAATCAACATGCTGGATGAAGACGAAGGCCTGTACAATGCATACGGTATTTCTACCGACGACATCGTTGGCGTTGGCATGACCTATCAGTTCTAATCCTGATAAATGATAAAGCCCGCGTATGCGGGCTTTTTTTGTTATGGCGCTTCCTGCAACGCCACCCGTATAAACCCGTTATTTTGCGCCAGCAGTTCGTGCGCCTGCCAGGCATCCAGCCCTGTCAGCACCATTAAGACCGCCGTTTTGCAATTCTGGTTACCGCCCTCCAGTGCGGCTTTCGCCACCGCCCGGGTGCAGCCCGCCGCCGCCATCACAATGGCGATTTGCCGCTCCGCCCATCGGGTATTTTTCGCCTCGATATCAACGCGCAGATTGCTGTAGACCCGCCCGGTACGAACGGCTAACCCGGTCGTCACCTGATTGAGGATCATCTTTTGGGCAATTCCGGCTTTGGTATTGCCATACCCGGCCACCACGTCCGGACCCAGTTCAGGGGCGATCACCATGCTTGCCAGCTGCGCCGCTTCGCTTTGGGCGTCGCCCGTAATAACCGCGACAACAGCCCCCAGCGACCAGGCGTGGCGCATTGCCCCCCAGACCCAGGGCGTTTTGCCGCTGACGGTGAGGGCCAGCATCATGTCATGCTCGCCGAATGTGATCGCCTGAAGATCGGCCACGCCCTGCTCATAGCTGTTGGCCTCCTCTCCCGCCGTGATGGCAAGGACAGGGTGTTTACCCGGCGCATACTCCGCCGCCGCCTGTTCCGCTATCCGCCCGGAAGGGCCAGCGCCCACGATCACCAGGCGACCGCCATGGCTTAGCGTGGCGGCGGCGTTATCGACCACGCGGGCAATGAGAGGTAAAAAGGGAGTAATGGCTTGTGAAATGTGGGCATCATCCTGGTGAATGACGTTCAGCATGTCCAGCGTGGACAACCGGTCGATATTCATCGTGCTGGCGTGCCGTCTTTCCTTGACCGAACCGGTAAGCATAATGCTCATAAACAGCCTCCTTATTATGAGTTCCCACACACTATAAAGTGTTTTATATGGATGACCTGCGAGGAGGGTCACGAAAGCGGCGCAACGGCCAGATTTACACGGCTTTAAGAAATGCCCGTCATCGGTGATAATTACCCCCTTTCTCGATCATCGCGGAGCGGTAATGAGCGATTTGCAGCAACTTTCTCCGACGCGCAGGCGTCCGATGAAACTCTACACTCTGGTCACGCTCATGGTATGCGCCATCATCGGCTCCGTTCTGCTGCTGGTATTTGCGCTCTACTCCATGCAAATCACCCGCGCCACGCGAGACGATGTCAAAGACACCGCCCTCGGCATTGCGCGCACCTTTGCCGACAGCCCGGACGTCCGGCGCGGTTTAATGGCATCGCCTCAGGATAATATTATTCAGCCTATCGCGCAGGCCGTCACCCGGCGCAACGATCTGCTGTTCACCGTTGTGACCGATATGCGCGGTATCCGCTACTCGCACCCAAACGAAGCGCTGCTGGGGCTGCATTTTATTGGTGACGATCTGACGCCCGCGCTGGAGGGGAAAGAGAATGTCTCCGTCAACCGGGGCGCGCTCGCCGAAGCGCTGCGCGTGTTTACCCCCGTCTACGATAACCAGCACGATCAGATTGGCGTGGTGATCGTGGGGATCTCCCTGAAAAAGGTGGAAGATCAGATCACGCGCGGAAGGCTGAACGCGGTCTGGACGATCCTGTTCAGCATTTTGATGAGTTCGCTGGCGATCTGGGGCCTGGTCCGGGTGCTGAAACGGATCCTGTTTGGGCTGGAGCCGTATGAAATTTCGGCCCTGTTTGAACAGCGGCAGGCGATGCTTCAGTCGCTGCGCGAAGGGGTTATCGCGGTGGATACCCATGGTCGCGTGACGATGGTGAACCACGCCGCGCGAGAAATTTTGCTGTTGCCGTCGGGCCAACAGTCGGAGAACGCCAGCGAACCGCTGCTGGCAAGCCTGCGCGAGGTGGCGAAAACCGGCGTGGCGCGTCAGGATCGGGAGATCGGCTGCAACGGCAGGCTTCTGCTGTGTAACATGGTGCCGGTGAAAAGCCAGAACCGGGTTATCGGTGCGATCAGCACGTTCCGTGATAAAACAGAGGTCAGCCAGCTCATGCAGCGTATCGACGGCATGGTGAACTACGTGGACGCCCTTCGCGCCCATACCCATGAGTTTATGAACAAGCTGCACGTGATCCTGGGCCTGCTGCACATGAAGCGCTATGACAAGCTGGAGGAGTATATCCTCCAGACCGCGAATAATTACCAGACCGATATCGGCGCGATCCAGCGCAAAATCAAATCACCGGTCATTGCGGGCTTCCTGTTTGGCAAAATCAATCGCGCCAAGGAGGCCGGGGTTACCCTGACGCTGGCCGAAGACTGTCACCTGCCCGATACGGCTAACGAAGAACAGGCCGCGGTGCTGGTCACCGTGCTCGGCAACCTGATTGAAAACGCGCTGGATGCCATGCACGATCAGCCAGAGGGCGAGATTGGCCTTTTATTGCACTATCAGAGCGGCTGGCTAAGCTGTGAAGTCAGCGACGACGGTCCCGGTATCGATCCCCTCCATCTGGAGGACGTTTTTACCAAAGGGTACTCAACGAAAGGTGAAAACCGCGGCGTTGGGCTATTCCTTGCACGCCAGCAGATCCAGAATCTGGGCGGTGACATTACCGTCGAGTCTGAGCCGGGCGTATTTACTCAATTTTTTGTTCACATCCCCTGGGATAGCGAGAGGAATATCGCGTGATAAATGTATTAATTGTCGATGATGACGCCATGGTAGCCGACCTCAACCGTCTGTATGTCAATCGTGTTGACGGGTTTAGCTGCTGCGGCGTCGCCTCCACGCTCAACCAGGCCGAGGCCATCATCAACAATCCCGACCAGCCTGTCGATCTGGTGCTGCTCGACGTCTATATGCAGCAGGATAACGGCCTGGATCTGCTGCCCGTGATCCGCGCGTCCGGCCGCCCGATTGACGTGATTATGATCTCTTCCGCGTCCGATGCCGCCACCATTCAGACCTCCATGCATTACGGCGTGGTCGATTACCTGATCAAACCGTTCCAGTTCCCGCGCTTTGAAGAGGCGCTGAACGGCTGGAAGGCGAAGCACAACCTGATGGGTTCACATCAGTACTATGAGCAGGCGGATGTGGACAGGCTGCTGCACGGCGGCGCGCCTGAGCTGGCGGACAGTAAAAAATTACCGAAGGGGCTGACGCCGCAAACGCTGCGCGCCATTTGCCAGTGGATTGACGAACATCCCGAGACGGAGTTCTCCACCGACGATCTGGCCAACGCGGTCAATATTTCCCGCGTCTCCTGCCGCAAGTATCTGATTTGGCTGGCGCAGATCAACATCCTGTTCACCAGTATTTATTACGGTGCGACCGGGCGTCCGGTTTATCGCTACCGTCTGCAACCCGAGCAGATCGGGCTGCTTAAACAGTATTGTCAGTAACGCGGTAGGCGTTATCCAGTAAGGTGAAGCGGAAGTGGTGCATCGATGAGATCACCACGTCTTTGCTTTTGGTCACAAAGATGGCCTCAATGTCCGGGCGCGCACGCAGCGCCTCGCAGCCTTTTTCTGCGCCCATCCCGTATAACAGCGTGGTCCAGAGATCGCCATCCAGGGAATCTTTCGACACCACGGTGACGCTGTCCAGCGCGTTGTCCAGCGGGTAGCCGGTACGCGGGTCAAGAATGTGGTGATAGCGTTTGCCGTTTTGTTCAAAATAGCGTTCGTAAGTTCCTGAAGTCACCACTGACCGGTTCTCCACCACAATGGCACCAATCAGTGCATCGGTACTGAACGGTTTTTTCAGCCCCACGCTCCAGCCCCCCTCCGGCGAGCCGAGCGTCTGGATATTGCCGCCGAGGTTAATCAACCCCCGTTCCGCGCCCTCTTTTTGCAGATAATCACGTACGCGATCGGCAATGTAGCCCTTGGCAATGGCTCCCAGGTCGATCTCCATTCCGGCTTTGGTCAGAAATACGCTGGAGTCAGTTTCATCGAGCACCACCTCTTGCGGGCGGGTGATGGCCAGCAGCGCGGCAATATCATCGGCAGGCGGTACGCTGTCGCCCTTAAAGCCGATCTTCCAGCGCTTGACCAGGGGACCAATCGCGAGGTTGAACGCGCTGTTTTTCAGCAGGCTTGCCGCCCGCGCACAGCGGATCAGCTCAAACACCGGGCGGCTAACGGTAACCGGATGTTGACCGGCAGCATGATTGATCGCCATCACCTCTGACTGAGCGCGGTTGACGGTAAACAGATCTTCATAGTGGCGGATCAGGCGAAAAACGCGGGAGGCGAGCGCTTCGTCATGGGAGAAGAGTTTCAGGAGGATGGGTGACCCCATCAGAACGGCGGAATAGCTGTAGACGCGATGGCCGTCGGGCATAGCATGTCTCCTCGATGTCGCCCCGGCAAGCACCGCGCCGCCGGGGAAAATGCCGGATGGCGCTGCGCTTATCCGGCCTGCAACACAGATACCTTAGGCATTTTTCGCGCGCATCGCCGCCTGATGTCCGGCAAGGGTACCAAAAATAATGATATCTGCCACGGCGTTACCGCCGATACGGTTACCCCCGTGGATCCCGCCGACCACTTCACCCGCGGCAAACGCTCCCGGCAGCACGTTGTGGTGAGTATCCAGCACGCAGGTATCGGTGTTAATGGTCACGCCGCCCATGGTGTGGTGCACGCCCGGTGCAATCTGAATGGCGTAGAACGGCCCTTCGTTGATTGGCGCACGCAGCGCGGTGGTCCGGCCAAAATCATCGTCATGCTGTTTTTCGACAAAGCCGTTGTAACGCGCCAGCGTCGTCAGGAAGGCCTCGCTGTTCATTCCCAGCTTCTCGGCCAGCGCCTCAGGTGAGCTGGCGCTGGTGACAAAGCCTTTAGCGATATACTCATCCGCCGCTTTGTTTTTGGTGCGAACATGCTCGTCAAAGACGATGTAAGCGTATTTCTCCGGCAGGGCAATAATCTGCGCGGAGACTTTATCGCGGGTCTCCATTTCGTTGAAGAAGCGGTTACCCTGCTGGCTTACCAGAATCGCCCCGCCACCGCGAATGGATTCAGAAATCAGGTACGAGGTGTTCTGCTCAACGGTTGGGTGGATCTGAATTTCACCCATATCCACGGTGCCCGCGCCAATACGTTCCAGCAAGGCGATGCCACCGCCGGTGGCCCCTTTATGGTTGGTGGTCACAAACCCGTCGAGGTCAGGACGGTATTTGACCACCATCTGACTGTTGGCGCTAAAGCCACCGGTCGCCACAATGACGCTTTTCGCATCGACGGTGAAGGTTTCGTTCTCTTCGGTGGTCAGCCGTACGCCGGTCACTTCACCGTTTTCAAACAGGATGTCGCTGACGGAGGTGTCGAGCATCACGTCGATATTGCGTTTGTTGATATTGCGCACCAGGCCGCTGATCAGATAACCCCCCACCGCGGAGCCGTCTTTTGGACGGTGGGTGCGGTCGATGCTCATCCCGCCTGTGGTGGTGATGTCGTTAAGCATGATACCGCGCGTTGCCAGCCATTCGATGGCCTCAGGCGCGTTCTCAACGAAGCGATGCAGCAGTTCCGGGTTGTTCTTGTTGCCGCCGCCTTTCAGGGTCTCCTTGTAGAACAGCGCTTTGCTGTCCTGGATCCCTTTTACACGCTGGAAGCGGGTTTCTGCCGCGTTCATCCCGGCGGAGGCTTTGATGGTATTACCGCCAATGGTCGGCATTTTCTCGACGATCAGCACGCTCGCGCCTTCATCGTGGGCCTGAATGGCCGCTGCCAGCCCCGCACCGCCGCTGCCGATCACGACAACATCAAAAGATTTGGTTTCGTTCGGGTCCGCCCCCTCCTCTGCCGCCAGCGCTTTACTGGATTTCAGCATCGCTTTGGAAACGGCTTTTTTCACCGCTTCGCTCTGGCTGGTCGCGCCGGTAATGGCATCGACGTGCGGGGTGTTAGCATCAAGGATGCGGGTGCGGATCTCTTCGAAGCTGGTGACAAACTCAACGTTATCCTCCGGGCCGGAAGCCAGTTCGATATCGGCAATGCGGTCGGTCTCAAGGCTAACGTTGATCACCAGCTCGTTGGTGTCATCCTGGACTTTCTCAACAAACGTGCCCGGTTTGAATTTGGATTCGCCCATGCTCATGTCGCGGATCATGGCTTCGACCAGCGAGAAACGCCACAGCGGTTCCGGGATGTTCAACGCTTCACGCTGTGTGCTGTCCATAAACAGCTCAAGGTTTTCGCCCGCGGCAATGCGGTCGGTCCAGTCCGGGTAGGCGATGGTCGCACGGCCTACGGCAATCAGATCGTAGCCGTGGTCCAGCGCTTCATTGACGTCAGACGCGTTCACCACCCCACCCACGCCCATCACCGGCACCTGAGCCAGGGTGTCAGAGCGCATCGCGAGATATTTTTCGATAAGCGGCGTTGGGTCCTGGGTATCCACGATGGACGGACGCAGGGTTGCGCCGACGGAGAAGTGCAGGTAATCCACGCCGCGCGCCGCCAGTTTTTCCAGCAGGTACAGGGTGTCGTCGAAGCGGATCCCGGGCACTTCCATCTCTTCGGGTGAGAAACGGTAGCCAATGATGAAAGCATCGTCCGCGTACTGGCGCACCATTTTATGGGTGATGTCCAGCACCGCCAGCGGGAATCTGGCGCGCTTATCGCGGCTGCCGCCCCACTCGTCGTCACGCTGGTTAGAGTTAGGGGAATAGAACTGTTGAATCAGGTAGGTGTTGGCACCGTGGATCTCGACGCCGTCAAAGCCGGCCTGAATCGCGCGACGCACCGCGTCGCCAAACTTAACGATCATCCCTTCCACTTCTTCGGTGGTCAGGGCAACCGGCGTTGCGGCCCCCTCACGCGGCGCGGCAACAGCGCTCGGCCCAACCGGCGTGCGGCCACCAATCAGCTTCGGGTCGACCATGCGGCCGCCGTGGTAGATCTGCAGTAACGCTCTGGAGCCTTTGGATTTGATGGCCTCCGCGATTTTTGCCAGCCCGGCAATTTTTTCGTCGTTATCGATACCAATCGCGCCGGGGAAAGCGAGGCCCAGATCGTCGACAAAACAGCACTCAACGATGATTGTGCCGATGCTTCCTGATCGCGCCCGGTAGTACTCCACCAGCTCGCTGGTCACGGAACCATCGTAATAGCCGGTGCAGGTGGTCATTGGCGCCATTAACAAACGGTTTTTCAGTTCGGTACCATTCGGCAGAGTGAAAGGACTCAACATGCGTTCGTTAGTGTTCATAATAAAAACTCCAAACTTTAGAAATTAAGAATTCGTTATCGGGCGCGGTTTTATTTCGTTTTTTATGCCGATGTCATAATACTAATATAAAGATTTTTTTAGTTACTAAATCTATTACGTTAGTTAAAAAACTATTTAATCCCTGAAATAACATTCGTAATACATTGGTGTTAGTAACATTGTTTCAGCCATTCACAATTATTTAAAAGATGTTAAGCTGAAAATGGCCTTACCATTAACCCGCAACCAATAAAAAACCATTGAAATCAACAACATAAAACGACACCACACATAATATTGTTATCAATATGATAAATTTATCCTCAAAAACCCATAATACCCACATAATCCGGAGTGGTTATTTTAAAAAGTTTAAAAATACTCCCTCAATTCTATTTATTTGATCGCGATCAATAGAATTGGACTCTAAAGGCGCAATATATAAATATCATCATTTTTTAATTTAGCGCATTCAGAAATGCGTTAGATCGCTATTACTGAATAGACAAACCGCACCTTAAATAACTAAAAAAAGCGAACCCCTAAAAGAACGCGGAAGTGTGTATTCACCCTGAGCCGAATTTTTTACAACTTAAGACGTGACACTATGAATACAAAAACTGCTGTAACGCCTCCTGCGGCGAGTAAAGCATCTGACGGAAAGGCAAAACGTCTGCTGATGATGGCGCTGCCGATCGTGGTCGCCATACTTCTGCTATTTGTTCCCGTCCCTGACGGGTTGCCTCCTTATGCCTGGCACTACTTCGCCATCTTCGTCGGCGTGATTGTCGGGTTAATCTTCGAGCCCCTGCCGGGCGCGGTTATTGGCCTGACTGGCGTAGTGGCGATTGCGCTCTGCAGCCAGTGGGTACTGTTCAGTCCGGAACAGCTGGCGGACCCGAAATTCAAACTGGCGGGGGCCTCCTTTAAGTGGGCGGTGAGCGGGTTTGGTAACTCTACCGTGTGGCTGATTTTTGGCGCCTTTATGTTCGCCGCGGGCTACGACAAAACCCGCTTTGGCCGCCGTCTGGCGCTGATTCTGGTCAAGTATCTTGGCCGCCGCAGCCTGACGCTCGGTTACGCCATTACCTTCGCAGACCTGCTGCTGGCCCCGTTCACGCCGTCCAACACCGCGCGCAGCGGCGGGACCATCTACCCGATTATCGCCAACCTGCCACCGCTGTACGGTTCAAAACCAAACGACCCGAGCGCGCGCAAGATCGGCTCGTACCTGATGTGGGTTGCCATTACTGCGGCCTGTATCACCAGTTCCATGTTCCTTTCCGCGCTGGCACCCAACCTGCTGGCGCTGGCCCTGGTGAAAAGTACGGTGGGTATTGATATCTCCTGGGGGACCTGGTTCCTCGCCTTCCTGCCGCTGGGTATCCTGCTGATCCTGACCATGCCGCTGCTGGCCTACTGGTTCTACCCGCCAGAAGTGAAAGTGAACAACGAAGTGCCGCTGTGGGCGACCCGTGAACTGGAAAAACTGGGCAAACTGTCGCGCAACGAAATCCTGCTGCTGGTGTTCGTCTGCTGTGCGCTGATGATGTGGATCTTCGCGGCGGCGTGGATTGAACCGGCTATGGCGGCTCTGTTAATCGTCGGCCTGATGCTGTGGACAGGCGTGCTGGAGTGGAACGACATCACCGGCAACAAAGCGGCATGGAACACCTTCGTCTGGTTCGCTACCCTGGTGGCGCTGGCAGATGGCCTCTCCTCTACCGGCTTTATCAGCTGGCTGGGCAAAGAAGGCGGCATGCTGATGAGCGGTATTTCACCGGGCGTGGCGACCATCGTTCTGCTGCTGGCGTTCTACCTGCTGCACTATCTGTTTGCCAGTACCACCGCGCACACCACGGCGCTGCTGCCTGCAATGCTGACTATCGCCTCCACCATCCCGGGCATGAATATGGAAGTGTTTGTCCTGCTGATGGTCACTTCCCTGGGCGTGATGGGGATCATTACCCCTTACGGTACGGGTCCAAGCCCGATTTACTACGGTAGCGGCTACCTGCCAACTAAAGACTACTGGCGTCTGGGCACCATCTTCGGTGCCATCTTCCTGGCGGCCCTGCTGCTGATTGGCTATCCGTGGATGTCCATGATGTTCTAAGAACAATGCCCGGTGGCGCAAGCATACCGGGCCTACCCGTTCTCATCATGCTTTGATGGTGTAGGCCTGATAAGCGAAGCGCCATCAGTCAAAAACAGATTTTGGAGTTGAGTATGTCGAATAAGCCCTTTGTGTACCAAAACCCCTTCCCGCTGTCTCACGACGACACCGAATACTATCTGCTGACCAAAGAGTATGTCTCCGTGGCCGACTTTGAGGGTCAGGAGATCCTGAAAGTTGAGCCGCAGGCGCTTACGCTGCTGGCGCAACACGCCTTCCACGATGCCGCGTTCATGCTGCGTCCGTCGCACCAGCGGCAGGTCGCGGCCATTCTTAACGACCCTGAAGCCAGCGAAAACGACAAATACGTCGCCCTGCAGTTCCTGCGCAATTCTGAAATCGCGGCCAAAGGCGTGCTGCCAACCTGTCAGGACACCGGCACCGCCATCATCATGGGGAAAAAAGGCCAGCGCGTGTGGACCGGAGGCGGCGATGAAGCTGCGCTGAGCCAGGGCGTCTACAACACCTACATCGAGGACAACCTGCGCTATTCCCAGAACGCGGCGCTGGATATGTATCAGGAGGTCAACACCGGCACCAACCTGCCAGCGCAGATCGATCTGTATAGCGTCGATGGCGACGAGTATAAATTCCTGTGCATGGCGAAAGGCGGCGGTTCAGCCAACAAAACCTATCTTTATCAGGAAACCAAGGCGCTGATTACCCCGGCGAAGCTGAAAAACTACCTGGTTGAGAAAATGCGGAACCTGGGTACGGCGGCCTGCCCGCCTTACCATATTGCGTTCGTGATTGGCGGCACGTCGGCGGAAAGCACGCTGAAAACCGTCAAACTGGCCTCAACCCGCTACTACGACGGTCTGCCTGTCGAAGGGAACGCGCACGGTCAGGCGTTCCGCGACGTGCAGCTTGAACAGGAACTGCTTCAGGAAGCCCAAAACCTCGGCCTTGGCGCGCAGTTCGGCGGGAAATACTTCGCCCACGATATCCGCGTGATCCGCCTGCCGCGCCACGGCGCATCCTGCCCGATCGGCATGGGCGTTTCCTGTTCGGCGGATCGCAACATCAAGGCGAAAATCAACCGCGACGGGATTTGGATCGAGAAGCTGGAACATAATCCGGGCCAGTATATTCCTGAATCGCTGCGCCAGCAGGGTGAAGGCGACGTGGTCAGCATCGATCTGAACAAGCCGATGGCTGAGATCCTCGCGCAGCTCTCGACTCACCCGGTCTCAACCCGCCTGTCGCTGAGCGGCACCATTATTGTGGCGCGCGACATCGCCCACGCGAAGCTGAAAGAGCTGCTCGACAAGGGTGAAGAACTGCCGCAGTACGTGAAAGATCACCCGATCTACTACGCGGGCCCGGCCAAAACGCCGGAAGGCTACGCGTCAGGCTCGCTTGGACCAACGACCGCAGGCCGTATGGACTCGTATGTGGATTTACTGCAATCCCACGGCGCGAGTATGATCATGCTGGCAAAAGGCAACCGTAGCCAGCAGGTGACGGATGCCTGCCACCAGCACGGCGGGTTCTACCTGGGCAGCATCGGCGGCCCGGCGGCGGTGCTGGCGCAAAACAGCATCAAGAGCCTTGAGTGCGTGGCGTATCCTGAACTGGGTATGGAGGCTATCTGGAAAATTGAGGTCGAGAACTTCCCGGCGTTTATCCTTGTGGATGACAAAGGCAACGACTTCTTCCAGCAGATCCAGAACCAACAGTGCAAAGGTTGTTCACAGCGCTGAGCATAATGCCGCGTAGCGCCGCGCTTACCCGGCCTGGCGCATGCTTTTTTGCCACAGCGTCGGCAGCAGCGACAGCGTACGATCGACAGTCCCGCGCTTGTCGCTGCCCGGTTTCCAGATGGTGACCATCGTCTGGCTGATTCCCTGGCTGCCCACTTCGGTGTGCAGCCTTTTGACGTTTTTCCACTGCGTCGCCTGCAGGTGCGTCGGCAAAAATCCCCAACCGCATCCCTGCTCCAGCAGGCCGCGAAGCATCTCCAGCTCGTTGGTAAAAATCGTATGACCGGAGATTTGCAGGCGACGTGCAACCGGTTCGTCAGAGGCGTCGTGCATCACGATCTGCGGCACCAGAGAGAGGTCAAGCAGCGAAAGCGGCGGCGTGGCCGACGCAAAACGCGCCTTCGAGGCATAGAAATCCATATCGATTGCGCCCAGAGCGCGCCACTCCATGTCACTGCCCACGCTGCGGTTGCGCGCCTGGCAGATCCCCAGATCGGCCTGGCCGCTGGCCAGCATCGCCTCGGCCTCATCCCGCGAGGCACTCTTCAGGCTCAACCGGACGTTTTGCCCGGCCATCACGCCTATCAGTGCCTGCAAAAACGCCCTGGGCGTAAAGGGATCGTAGACGAGGGAAATTTCCTGCGTGGCGCTTTCAGGCACCTCTTTCGCAAAGGCCTCAAAGGCTTTTACCTGGCGCATCAGCAGGTGCGCCTGCCGTCGGAGCTGCTCCCCTTCCGGGGTTAACCGCAGCGTGCGCCCTTCCCGCTCGAAGAGCGCGTAGCCCAGCCCATCTTCAAGAAAATCAATCAGATCGCGCAGGGTCGTCCGGTCTTTACCCAGTTTGCCCGCCGCCTTCATCAGGCTCCCGTGCTCCGCCACGGCGGTGAACGCCTCCAGTTGAGCAAAGGAATAGAGTAACGTCGCCACGTTGCATCCTTATCAAAAATACGGGGGATTTTCCCCCATTACGCGCTTTTTATTATAGGCCGCAGGTTCTTAAACTGAAGGCATTCTTAACCCATACGAGAAAACCATGAAAAATAAATCGTTAAATTTCACACTGCTCGCGGGCCTTGTCTTCACCAGCCTGCTCTCTCCTGTCGCCATGGCGGCCTGTGAAGGCACCGACCTGGAGACCTGTCCGGCCCCGTTTGACGCAAAACTGCCCGACACGCACAGCATGCTCACCTGGAGCCAAAGCGATCGCGTTGTCGGCTTTCGCAATGACTACCGCAACTACGCGGGCGACGTGTTCCGTCACGGTAATGCCACCCCGCTGCTGGCCGCAGAAAAACCGCTGAAAGACGCCAGCTACCAGGTTAATGGCAAAACCTACAATCTTCAGGATTACCTTAAGCGCCAGAACGTCAGCGGTATGCTGGTGCTGAAAGACGGCAAAGTCGCGTGGAAGTATCTGGGTGAAGGCAATACCGACTCCACGCTCTGGACGTCTCGTTCTGTAGGGAAATCGGTCGTTTCGGCGCTGGTAGGCGTGGCGATTAAAGAAGGCAAGATCCACTCGCTCGACGATCTTGTTACGCAGTACGAACCGGATTTAAAAGGCACCGCCTGGGATGGCGTAACGTTAAAACAGCTGATCACCCATACCTCCGGCGTGGCGTGGAACGAGGATTACACCAACCCGAAATCGGATTTCGCCCAGCTCACCGAGTGCGAAGCCAAACCTGGCACCTATGACTGCGTGCGTAAGCTGGTCTCCGGTTTACATCGTGAACACCCTGCCGGGGAAAACTGGTCTTACTCATCCGGCGGCGCATGGCTGCTGGGGGATGTCCTTGAGCGCGCCACCGGCATGACTCTGGCGGCGTACCTCGAAAAAAGCATCTGGCAGCCATACGGCATGGCGAGCGACGGCGTGTGGCACGCCTACAGTAAGGGCCAGCACGACGTCGGCGCGCATGGCTTTAACGCCACGCTGGAAGACTGGGGTCGCTTCGGGGAGTTTATCCTGCACAACGGCACCCTGCCAGACGGCAAACAGATCCTGCCGGACAACTGGGTTCAGCACTCGTCCGACTGGACGCACGCGAAAGGCTCGGTATCTGACGCCCATCCAGACGGCCTTTACGGCTACCAGTGGTGGAACAATGAGGTTCCCGCCAATGCCCAACACGTCAGCCCTGCGGTTCAGGATTCACTGAAAGGCTCTCTGTGGGCGCTGGGGATCTTCGGTCAGATGATCATGGTGAACCCAACGGAGAATCTGGTAATCGTTCAATGGTCAACCTGGCCGCAGGCGGAACCGTCGTTCAGCGCGCAGCCGCTTGAGGCATCCCTGATGTTCAGTGCGATTGCCAACGCATTGCGATAAGTTATGGTAAAAAGCCAGGCATCGCCTGGCTTTTGTCTTCTTTGCTACCCATGTCGCCTCTGCGCGATGTCACAAAACAGCATTATCAGGGGCGCGCCCAAATTGGTGAATAAAAAATCAATTAATTGTTAAGTTGTTGTTACGACAATCCCTCCCGATCGGCTCTTCACCATTGATGCGTTAAATGCATCAGTCCTTGTATTAATTGCGCTTATAAATTTGGTGTAGTTGATCCAGTTTTCAGAAACAGACGAGCAAAACGTCAACAATAAACTGGAGATAACCATGTTTTCCTCAACCTCACCTGCAACCCTTCGCACGAAAGCAGGCGCGATATTTCGCGTTACGTCCGGCAACTTTCTCGAGCAATTCGACTTCTTTCTCTTCGGTTTTTATGCGACCTACATCGCGCATACCTTTTTCCCGGCGAGCAGTGAATTTGCTTCCCTGATGATGACGTTCGCCGTCTTCGGCGCGGGTTTTTTAATGCGTCCCATCGGGGCAATCGTACTGGGTGCCTATATCGACAAGGTTGGACGCAGAAAAGGATTGATCGTGACCCTGTCGATTATGGCGGCGGGAACCTTCCTGATCGTGCTTATTCCGTCTTATCACAGCATAGGTCTGTGGGCACCGTTACTGGTGCTGACAGGCCGACTATTGCAGGGGTTTTCTGCCGGAGCGGAGCTGGGTGGCGTGTCGGTCTATCTGGCTGAAATTGCCACGCCCGGCCGCAAAGGTTTCTACACCAGCTGGCAGTCCGGCAGCCAGCAGGTCGCGATTATGGTTGCGGCAGCCATGGGGTTTGCCCTGAACGCGCTAATGGCAGAGAGCGCCATTCGTGAATGGGGCTGGCGTATTCCGTTCCTGGTCGGCTGTTTAATCGTACCCTTTATCTTTTTCCTGCGCCGCAAGCTGGAGGAGACAGAGGAGTTCAGCGCGCGCCGCCATCATCTGGAGATGCATCAGGTCTTTAGAACCCTGCTCGGTAACTGGCAGGTGGTCATTGCCGGCATGCTGATGGTGGCGATGACCACTACGGCCTTTTATCTGATCACCGTTTACGCGCCGACTTTCGGGAAAAAAGTACTGATGCTCAGCGCCTCGGACAGCCTGCTGGTCACGCTTCTGGTGGCAATTTCTAACTTTATCTGGCTGCCGGTGGGCGGAGCGCTGTCGGACCGCTTTGGGCGTAAACCGGTGCTTATCGCCATGACGCTGCTGGCACTGGCGACAAGCTACCCGGCGCTGACGCTGCTGGCGCAGGCACCGAGCTTCTCAATGATGCTAAGCGTCCTGCTGTGGCTCTCTTTCCTCTATGGCCTTTATAACGGTGCGATGATCCCGGCACTCACGGAGATCATGCCTTCTGAAGTTCGGGTGGCGGGGTTCTCTCTGGCCTACAGTCTGGCAACGGCGGTATTTGGGGGATTCACCCCGGTGATGTCTACCGCGCTGATTGAATATACCGGGGATAAAGCCTCTCCCGGCTACTGGATGAGTTTCGCCGCAGTGTGTGCCCTGCTGGCCACACTCTATCTGTATCGTCGTCGTGCAGTGACGCTGCAAAATACCGTGAAATCAGAGGGGGCGGCATGAGAATGATCCCTCGGCTGACCACCAGCGCGTTGATAATGACCGCCCTGAGCTTCTGCGCCTCTGCAAAAGAGGTGACGGTCATGATCTCAGGCGGTTTTAAAGCCGCCCTTGAAAAGCTGGCACCGGAATATGAACGCCAGACCGGCGATAACATTGTGCTCGTTCCCGGCCCGTCTATGGGGACGACTCCGCAGGCAATTCCTAACCGACTTGCGCGCGGGGAAAAAGCCGACGTGGTAATCATGGTGGGCGATGCGCTGGCAACGCTCGAAAAGGACAACCTGACTCAGCCTGGCTCACGCACGGAACTTGCTGACTCCCCTGTCGGTATGGTGGTAAAAAAAGGCGCTGACGTCCCGGATATCGGTAATGAGGCGAAACTTCGCCACACGCTGCTTCAGGCCGGATCCATCGCCTACTCCGACAGCGCCAGCGGCAGATACGTCAGCCAGAAGCTGTTCAAAACGCTGGGGATTGAAAAAGAGGTGATGGGTAAAGCAACGAAGGTTGAGCGCACCCCCGTCGCCGAAGAAGTGGCGAAAGGGAAATACGCGGTGGGTTTCCAGCAGGTCAGCGAACTGTTGCCGGTTCCGGGGGTTACGTTTATCGGCAAACTCCCGGACAACCTGCAATACATCACCCGCTTTGCTGGCGCCGTGACCCGCCACGCCGACCATCCTGGCGAAGGGAAAGCGCTGCTGAATTACCTTTCATCGACACAGTCCAGTGCCGTGATCCGCGACACGGGATTAAGCCCCGTCACGTCCCGCGGTACTGCTCAGTAATGTGTTTTTCCAGTTCAGCCGCAATGTAAGACTGGATGCGCCCCCGGCGTCGGATAAGCCCCACAGTGCGTTTCACTTCCGGCGCCAGGAGCGGGACAGACGTCAACAGCGAGTGCTCTGACGTTG